>JANDBE010000015.1:24653302-24664938 GCA_024320915.1 Erigeron philadelphicus
TATTTGAGTGTAAAAAAAAAAGTGTGACAGAGTATAGAGATAATGTGTGTGTATGTGTGTTTTTTCAACTAACTAAAAATGTGGATTTATGTTTTTTTTTTTTTTTAATAATATTTTTGAAAGAGTAAAGTGACTTGGAAAAAGACACTAAAAATCACTAGTAAACTTTTGGCAAAAAAAATTACATACACACCGTATTACACAAAAGGTTAATAGAAATATAGAATAGAATACTCTAATAACCATTTGTTTTATAAGATCAAGAAGAAAAGTTTATGGATCTTAATATAGAATAATTAAAATAGATATTTTGTTAATAGTTAAATGGGTAGAAAAAAAGGGTAAGTGAAGTTATCTAGAAGCTGTAAAAATAATTAAAATAACTTGGAAGGTAATTTAAAATAAACTGGATAAAAATTATGGTATAATAAAATCATTGTAGTAAAACACAAGAGTAATCTAGAACATTATTATTATTCAAATTTAAATGTGTTTATCAAACTTACAAAAACTTTTTAACATAAATTTTTAATATGTAAAAGAATCACATATTTTTCTTTTAATTATTTCATTTTAGTATAACAAGATCAACTAAACGAAATAAATTTCCAACAACAAATTAGTAAATTATTATTCAAATTTTACCATAACTTAACATATTCGTTTTTGAAAAGTTTAATGTTACTCATTAGTCATCACACGTTGGAAAGTTATTTTGGAAAAAGTCGGATTCTTAAATATAAATGTTGCATTTACAATTTATGTACTTAATAAATTACGTTTAAAAGTCACATAATTATAAAAAACCGTTTATTAATTAAAAAAAATACACGTCATTTAAAAAGCTGTAAAGTTGAATAATAATGATACAGTAAAAATAAAGAAAACTTTAAAAAGTTGAATAACATATATTGATTAAAAAAATAATTGTCCGTCATTTAAAAATCTATAAAGTTGAATAATCATGTATGTTGTTACATATATAAAATATAGTTTATTCATTTAAAAGTTACAAATAACCTTACAATGTTATTTAAAAAAAAAGTAATTGGTGTTATTTCATTATAGAGTTATTAACGTTTTTATATCTATATATAGTCTTTCTTTTATATACATTATTATAAGTTTGTAGTTCCAAGCTTTATTTGCGAAGGTTAGATCATGTTTGAGTAATCGATTTCTGGTAAAAGTTTCATTTCATGGTTTAAAATAGATGATGTTAATGTCCTTAGTCGGTGTTGTGGTGGTTTGTAGTTGAAGATCATCAAGCCATATTGTGAGATTGTT
Source organism: Erigeron philadelphicus (assembly GCA_024320915.1). Taxonomy (NCBI): domain Eukaryota; kingdom Viridiplantae; phylum Streptophyta; class Magnoliopsida; order Asterales; family Asteraceae; genus Erigeron; species Erigeron philadelphicus. The sequence continues at coordinate 24,654,590 of JANDBE010000015.1, forward strand.
TTTGATAAGTATTTGTTGATTTCAGTTATTATCATGATAGTGAAATGTTTTTTATAGTCATTCACTTTAGACTCATTAAGGCTAAAAAAAAGTGGTATTGTTGGGAGTTCCCTTCCCACTCACACAGGTTCTTTTATTGAAGAGGTTCCTCTGAGATGGGGTCAACTTTTTCTTTTTGTATTAGGATTAAGATCATCTCAAATTCCTCAAACTTGATTAATTAAGTTAAATAAATTTTAATACTTAGATTAAAAATACAAATTAAGAGTTAATTATCATCCGTGAATTATAATATTTGACTTTAATCCAAGAGTTGAATACATCTAACTTGACTACCTAAGGAGATTATAATCCATTCAATTGCGTGACATCTAAATTTAAGATCTTTTTAGCTTTTATATCAACTTTTAGAATTGTTGTCGATTTACAGTCTCTCAAATTACAACATTTTATTTTTATTGTTGTATCTACACAATCTCATATAGTAGATAATTACAATAGTTTAAGATCTATTTATTGAAGCATTCTTGTATATTTTATAATTGGTGTAAATTATAGAAACTGATATTCATATCATAACTTTTAATTAACTAGAGTGAAGACCCGTGCGTTGCACGGTTAAGTAAGCAGTTGGGATTCACGTCGGGTATCGTGGCATGTTGGCCCAATTATGGAATTCAGACCAAAATTAGAATATGTGTTAGGCTAATATTTTATTGTTCGATGGGCTAATGTTGTTTGAAACATGGTTGCGTTATTGGGCCATAAATTTCAAGCGGTTTTATTTTCCGTTTACTTGTGAATATTATTATAGATTATGTATACGGAATGCATGAAATTAAATACAGGCTGATACAATTGTTGGATATATAAACAGATATGGCATAGTTATTTGTTTATGTAAGTTGAATATAGTTATAATTATGCAGAACTCAAATGGTGTGAATATTCTTAGACATCAGATAATCGTTCTAATTTGTATATAAACCACAAATTGATCGGTTCATAATCCATAATCACTACCTTTAAAAGAACACAGCTAAAGATACCATTTTTATAGCTCACAAAATGTCAAATGCTAAAAAGGTAGGGGAAAAAAGGGACCATTTTGCATCAGCTTCATTAGAAACTCAAATAGCATTAAGTAATCACATCTAAAACAATCTGTGCCTAGACACAAGTGTCCTCTAACAGGCCTATGTGATAACAACCTCGCTAATAGATTCGATCATCTGAACCTTTTAGACATGGAGAATCTTGAGGCACATACTGTTGATATGGGGCCTTTAGAATGTCATTCGTATAAGCATTTACTTGTTTAGAATCTCGAGAACTATCATTCACCATCAGCAGAGTTAAACATTTAGAAGAACCCTCACTGCGTTCAACAATAAAAACTGAAGATGTTTTTGATGGTGAACATATTGATTGTGGACGCGGGATTGGTGTCTTGTTCTACCATCTCACTTGTGATTTTACATTCGTCAAGAGATCGAAACCATTATTTTAGGAGCCTAAAATATATCCTTGAAAAAAACAGGTGTCAAAAACTCATCCTGAAAATCACCATCAATGCAATGAAAACATATATAAATAATGTTAGTATCTGTAATATTAATAAAATATATACTAAGATGTCCAAGTACACCCGCTAATATATATTACCTTATCTGTTTTGTCATCATAGTTCCAGCGTTTAATCATATATTACCTCCAATAGTTCGAGCGTTTGATCATCCACGACAACCTCACTTAGAAAATCTTCATAAATGATCCTGTCAAAATTTGTAATTAGAGGTTCAAGTTAGATTTTGTTTATTTGATTTGCTTCATGTACAATGTTTAGATATTCCTTAGACTTGGTTCTTTGGGTTTTGTTGAAGTTGTTATTGGAGGGATTAGCTTAGAGCTCCCTAAGGACCAGATCCACTGTTTCTTCATAAATCTGAAGTGACGTTATTTGACTATCAGTTGAAACTTTCAGAGTCGCCATATTCATAGTAGGTCTTGCTCTAAACCTCAACAGTGTACATTTACCTGAGATGCCAAGCACTCGAGACAACTGAGTTGTCGTCTGTAAACTGCACCAGACTAACAACATTGTAAAAATCATGAGAGGATATTTTGGATAGGCCAAGTGACAAACAACAAATAGAAGATGTACCTCAGCTTGTCTATCCATAATTTCATATGCGGTATTCTTGTTACCTCTTTGGTATTTCAAACATAAGATCATGTTGCCTCGCTTCTTAGCCTATAATTAAGGAAGTCCAAAACTTGAGCTCCTCTTTTTAATTAAGTTGTACACATACTTACATTCTTGAATCACAACAAATAAAAGAGACTTACAATCATCAGGCATCGAACGTACAAAAAAGTATGTCAATAGAAATAATTGTAAAAAACACACTAGAATCATTCATTCATACTATTCAATTATTCATCTATTAGGGAAATCCTTGTAACTATTTACAATAAGTAAAGTTCAAAATGTTATCATCAATGAATTACATAGCACCTATTACAAATTTACTTTAAACTCTAAGTTATTGTATACTTTGACACTTTTAGAAGCCACCTCATCAAATGATACGATATAATCAAATATAAACTTAGCATAAGATATAGTGAACCAAAGTAATTTGGCACTAAATACTAACCATAGAAAATGCAAACTGAATCACCACGTTGTGAATCGATGTTCCTTTTGGCTATATACATGAAGACAATCATGGTAACACGCTGAAGTTTAAAACATAACCATTATTTGCAATAGCACTCTTTTTACCTTAATTTAAACACACACACAAATAAAAAAATTATAAAAATCAAATATATGATACCTCAAACTATCACAGCCTAAGATACGATCAAAAAGTTTTTGCTGAACAACTTCGCGACAAATCCATGTACGTGTGAAACAACTTTTGCAGTAGCACTCTTTTTTGATACTTTTTTTTTGTTGAGACAGAGAAAAGAGCGTCTTACCACATCTAAGGTCTTTCAAAGAAGTCAAAGTCAAAGGTGGATAGTTGTTCAAGTTAGTATTGCGATTCGATGATATACTGCTGCCTTTTCATACTACAAATTAGACACTCCGACTTTGATTTCGTTTTCATTTTGTTAGAATTGGATTAATTTGAAGTAAGATAAATAACTCCTCCAAGATTTACTACTTATTGATATTGAATCCAAATTAATCTTACCTCCTATACGAATTATGATCCTCCCTCCCATGTGGGCTGTAAATAAGCATCTTGATTTGTGTTTCGTGGCCCCTTTAAGTCTTTAACCATGAAGATAGGATCAACTACATCACATAAAGAGAACTTATTAAATGGAAGCTTATCTATACTTGTTGTTTCTTATCAGGCGAGGTGAGATTTCAGATGCCTTTCTGCACGCCAAAAAGTTAGTCTATCTATAAAGACATTCCAAGAAATGAAATCATACGATATATAGTAAGATGTGGCTTACCTATCTCGCAAGATATATCCACTCACTTTGGCAGCATTAAGGCGACTCTTCCGCTGTCAACATGTCCCATGTAGAATGCTCAACAAATCTTAGCACTTGTATATTTGCATATCAAATTTGGACTATGAGAAGTGAGGACCTAAAGCTCCGCATAAACAAATTACACAAATCATATGTTGTTAACTTAAATCACCACTGATTAAAGCATATATAACCTCACATGTAGTTGACCCATTTTATTGAGGTGGACTGCCCCATGGACGAAGCTGCCTTCTTGCCCCCTGTTTTTGATATGCTGCATATATTTCCTCGTATATCAACTCTGCATTATTAAAAAAAGATGTAAATCCTTAGTTTATACATGCATGACACAATGATCTTTTACACTGTTTTGTAACTAAAATCACCATAGTTATATAGACATATTGTATCTTTGTTGATCAGAAAGCAACTAATAAGTATTCATCTTCTGATTGCCAAGCAATCATCATCATGAGAAATAGATCACTATTAGGTACACAAACTAAGCTCCGAATTTTATTCAAACAGAAGTACTAACAACTAAGGCATACAGACCAAAAGTGTTGTTTATTACGTTACTTTCAATTATCTCCAAAATAATGAACATATAATAAAAACACAAATTTGCCGTGAAAGAAAACCAAAGATCATAATTTTACCAATGTAAGATACCAAAATTCTTTTTGCGCATAAACTATGTGGAAGTTTACAATCTCTAAAATTGTCAAAACCCGAAATTTCACTTTTAACTCTTAAGCTTATCAAAAACTAAAATTTGGCTTCTTTAGACCTGGCATGAAAGTTTTTGATAACCCCCACATTGTTAGTTTTGAGATCTTTGAAAGTTTTCACAACATAAACCTTGATGTCATTGCATTTTCAGGAAAATGCAATCTATTAAGAATTAGATAATCATAAAAAAGGGACCCGACAAAGATAAAAAAAAATGTGTAAATGGTCTGGTTTCAACGTGGAACCAAATATGCCCCTAACTAATATTAATAGAGTGATGTTTGGCAATGATAACATGATCAATAACCATAAAGACACATAGCATTTGAAACTATAGCCAAGCCGAAAGCTACTATTCATAGACCTGGAAAGTGGTGATTTAGGAAGCCCAAAAATTAACCTTGCATTTGAATCGAAAGTTAAAGCAAACAAAGGTAAGTAAAATAACCTAGTATGCAATATATGCTCATACATATGTGCCAACTGGAACAGATTTTGGATCCGAACTAATTGGTGATGTTGGTCAAGTTTTTCTTTTTTTTAAACTCTGATGGTCATCAACGATTACACTTCCATGTTTGGATAAACAATCCTCTAGCGGTCTCAAATCACCCATAAACAATACTCTGCTTTTTCATAGTTCTCATTTCCATTTAGCTATTTTTTTGGCTGATGACATAACACGATAAAAACATATTGCAATCAAATCCAGAGGTAGTTAGGGTTCTGTATAAACGATATATAGAATAGAATAGTGATATACCTTCAAAAGTTTTGTAAATCCGGCCCCAGGAGCAGTCAGGATTCATATAATACATCAATGGTATATTGGTATTAATTAAACAAAAGATGAAGAGCACCAATAAAAGTGAAGAAGCAGAGAAGGTGAGAAATAATGAATCAGAATCTGGATTTTTGGAAAATAAAAATATGAGAGAAAATATTAACAATAGTGATAGACAAATAGGTAGATGTAAGGTTGTAAGAATTTGAACGGCTGGAGTAAGCCAAATCCTAACTCTTCACATTCCAAACTTTACCAGACGTTATCACCGGGTCATCTAAAATAATAAATACCCATTCGGATATGTAACGTAATAAAATGAGAATATAAAACCCTGTTGAATAATTCTCCATTAGATGTTTGGTATTAATTATCTACCATTAAAAGTCTACATTGCGGCAAATTTTCTCCACTATCTAGTGTTAACTTTTTATTATATATAGATTTCTGAATTCCATATTTTCGGGCTCGGGGAAAAAATTAACAAACTAGAAATTTATGAAAAAAATACCGAAAGAATACATGATAAAAAAAATGAACGAAATATATTAACAACCAAATTAAAAAAAAAGAAACAAAAGACCACAAGAAAAGTAATAAAAAAAAATCATACGATAAACATAAAAAGTCATAAAAATCTAATTGGTAGAAAAATATAAAAAGATATGATACAACCAAACGATACAAAAAGGATGGAGAAATGGGGAGAGGAGTTCAACTTTTCTATTACATTGGAACCGTTCAAAAATTATATTGGAGCAGAAAATTCGTCCACACTAACCCATTTGGTTTACCGCATCATACTCACCTTAAAAGTGCGAACACACATTAACCATCACAAACATTAGGAACATGTTCGAGACCAAAATTGGATCAAATATGGGTAAACAAATAACCGACACTAAATTGTGTGGGTTGGGTTCAGCTTAAAATGGTTGACCTCGAATGTATCTGTGTTAGATAATTTTGGTGCAAAATGACCCATATAGGAACTTTGGGTTGTTTTTGGTCCTACTTCTGGATTGGATTAACTTAAAATCAACCGCTATTTTATTATCAAGTCCAAAATATATGGTACGTGTATATCGAGCCCAGCCATCAAAGCCCATCATATCCTAGTTGTGAATTCAGCGAGTAGCTTCTATGTCGTGTCTAAAATACATTCATTGGTATGTATTGAGTTGGCGCCCTCTATAGTCGATATGACATATGTACGGCGGTGTTAGAGGTTGTTTCGAGAGGACCACCCTCAGAAAAAATTAAGAAAAAATAAAAATGACACAATAAATGGGACAACATTCTTTAGTATATATTCCAAAAATCAAAACAAACACAAATACACAATAAGTGGGACAATACTCCTTAAATTTCATCTTTGACCTGTATACATATTTTCTATTTATCAAGTTTTTTTATATGTATCGAGTTGGAGTTACCACTAACATACATTTATTACACATAACTACATAAGTGCATAACAGGTTAATTTTCAATGTATATCATGATTCATGAATCTCTAAGATAATCTCTATAGTTGGGTCATTTTCCCAGTGCATCCCATGGACATTTCAATGTATTTCAATCTAGTATAATATTTCTTAATTTCCCCAATTCTCAAACCCTAACCCTTAGTTGGGTCATTTGATTATGGTGATAGATGATGAGCCAAGTTTCATAGTTTTGTATACAGAAAAATGATTATGATGATAAAAGAGAAAAGCTCTATATATTAATAAATATTAAATGAGGGAAACTATTGATTGTTATATTGTAGATTTAGATTAGATACAGAGAGATATAGGATTGATACATAGAAATAAATATGAGTATATAATTGAAATAGATACACATTTGTAAATATATACTGTATAATATAATTGTTAATTAAAAAAGGTTTTTATCACATATAGTCTCTATGGTTATTAAAAAGACGATTATACCCTCACGTGGCTCGCACATGAAGGGTTTTTTTCTGATTAATATAATTTTTTTTTCTCCCAGTTTCCTCTTTAATTTTTTCTGATTGTAATTCCTAGTTTCTCGCTAGGACTTGTAATATTAATAAAATTCCGTTTCAATGTTAAAAAAAAAACAGGTTAATTTTCATAATAAGTATTTAGTTTAAAAAACATTAAATATGTAATGTACTACTGTAGCGCATAAACAAATACTATATATTTAAATGCGGGTGTATATATATGTACCCCCAATTTACTAAATGTACCCCCTATAAAATTTTATTAATTAGTCAACTTTTTATTTTAACACTAATTAGTCAACTTTCCATATTAATAACTAATTATATGTACTCAAACAAACATTTAATATATCATATTAAATGCGAATACATTTATCTTTATACATAAATATCTTTTTCTCAAATTTCATAACAAAATTTAAATACAAGGTAGAGCTAAATTATAAAAACACAAAGGAATCATCACCATCGTCATATACAATCTCCGGCCATCACCGCATACACAATCTCCGGCCACTATTTCGTTTTCTATGAATCTAGGAAGTGGCTCTCATTGGATTGTGATATATGTGACAACTCAATTCGTTTTTCTTTTCCTCCTGATTCAATCTTATTATTTCCTTTTTTCCTTTAATTTTACATTGAATTCTTGAGTTTGTAAATGAAAAGGAAAAAATTAGAAAACTCATTTAGCTTTTATTCTTGAGTTTCCTTTTAAAGGAAAAAAAATGAAGGAAAACAATTTTTTTTAAAGAAAAACATTTACATTTACCATTTTTTCTTTTTTTTTCCAGGAAAACTTATACATTACAACATTACCCGTGTCTTCACCCCAACCATTTCAAATATCTATACATGTGATATGATTCATCATTACGTGGAACATTGATATGTATACAAAACACTATATTGAACATTGATGAGACTTTTTACGAATTGTGTACATTGTCATTAAGCAACAATACTTATTATGACTTCTACTAATAATTTTCAGCCTAAATATAGCAAACTTAATTTAACACCAATAGTGGGTCTTTACTAAATTCATCACTAATCTGTTAACTAGTGACCCCAAATTGCCAGGTAGAACCCACTAAGCCTCCTAAGTTTAAGGTATATGTAACTGAGTGAGTGAGTGTTCACATCCATTTACCTTGATAAAGGAAGTAATACGTGTATCTAACAAAGTAGCAAGTATTTCAGTAACAACAAACACATGAAAACTATAAATCAGCCATGGATGTGAAATACCACAGAGAGATAGATTAACACGCATGGGAATCTCATACATGCGTAATAGGGACAGAACTTGAACATCAAATGAGGGGCGTATTCGTTCGTATCTAGGCTGATTCTAGTTGGAAACTGTCCATTGGCCCTTACTGCTACATTGGCCATCACCTAGCTAGGCCTAACAAAGTTGTCAATTTTGAAAACAAAAGAACTCGAAAATACACGAGTTGGGCTGGTTTTAACCAAGAAAGCCTGTAAAACCCAAGCAACCATTTTAACAGCTCGCCACTTAAACAAATCTAACCTACTCTTAAATCAAATCCATAGCAATCTCCGGCTTCAACATCAATCAACAACTCATTTACAAATCAACAAACACATTTTAATAAAACATAAATTTCATTATTTTCAAATGTATAATATTATTACAACTACAATGACAAGATACACAAAGAGTATAATATACTAAGCTACGGTTGAGGCTGTTGTTTTAAGGTCTCACATCGTTGAAGATTCACATCATGAAGGTGTCTGACATCAGTGAATAGTAAGTTACAATTAAATTCTATATGGTGGTACGCATATGGAAAAACCAAACCCGATGCAAGCATTAGCTTCATTTTGAAATCCCCCTTAAGTATTATCCATACGTGCCCCTTGTATAAACTGTCTTGAAATGCCAGAAGTTCTTTTTCTTGTAGGTGAACTGGCGAGGGCTCGAATTTTAGGACCAGACGTTCCTCATCTTGGGAGACCCGATAGCGGTTTTTAGTAAGAGAACTAATGTTATGATTCTCATTTGCCCTCTTACTTAGGATAAAACTAGCTATTTTCGGGTAAACCTTAATTTTTTTCTTAATAAAACTAACTTGAAGGGCAAGTGTCCCTTCAAGTGAAATACTATCATTACCCTTAAAAACAAACTCGATATCCGTATCTTGGATATCGATTTTGTTAAGGCTTGGGTGATTATTACCTAAAACCCAACTACCTATATACAGATAAATCACAAACAGGAGTAAAACAGTAATAGTCGTCACCGCGATAATACGGCGGGCTCTCTGTGATATTCTCCCCCAAATGCTCATTCTGATTACGTCTTCTACCGTCTGAAAAACATTTTTTCATTAATTTGACACTTATCCTACGGACTTTTTAACTCAAATTGAAACAAAAAAAGAAATTAATAACAAAAACACATTATAAATATATTTACTTACAACGGCAGGAATGTCGGATCCAGGAGGCGGGCCGCGATGAAGAAGACGTAGCTGTTCCACCACGTTTATCACGTATTGCAATGCCATATTCGAACAACAATTTATTAAAATAAAGCCTACGGATTGAAATCTGATAGTTTTTACTCCTAATCGAGTAGTAAGATTGAGATACAACGACGCCATAGAACAAGAAATCTCCGGTATATATAAGCGAAAAAGAAGAAGAGCATCTGGTTCTCGTCATGTCGAAGATGAAGCTACTTAATCTGGAGAAGACACACTTAATCATCATGCTATATATATACATTGTAATTTATCAAATAATTGGAATTGGAAAATTGTTTAGTTTGAATATAGGTGGTGTCTTTAGAACAAGAGGGGAGAAAGCACTAGAGTTGGGGAAGACGACTGGCTTTATAGTGGAACTGGAGAGTTTATATACCAAGTTTTTAGTTAAACCATAGCCGTGAAAAATATATTCCCTTTTAAAGTGCCAAAACTAAATTCTTCTAAGTGCCAAGTGGCAGTATTTCCCTTTGCTTTAGTATATTCCTTTCTAAGGTTTTTTTTTTTTTTTTTTTTTCCAATTTCAGTTTTGGGTTATTTTTTTCAAAGTAAAAGAATGAATTGGTTTGGTTGGGTCATCAGGTGTTTGATGTTATGCCCTAAAGAAATGGTTGTATGCAAAAAGAAGGGTAATTTATAAAATAGTGAGATAGTCTTGGTGGTTTGGCTTGGTTCGACCTTTAAAAAAAAATATTAGTCTGTAAGTTTAATAAATTGTAGCTCAGAAGTAACAATTTATATCTTTGATTTTTGCTATTATATGGTTAACAAAGAAGCACAGTCTCCCATTTTAAATATGATTAAAGCTTATCATCTATCTTGGACGTTATTATTTTCT
>JANDBE010000015.1:24927877-24938370 GCA_024320915.1 Erigeron philadelphicus
GCCTCCACCCCACCCCTAATATTTCTTCTCCAGTTACTCACTAGGGTATTATCCCTCCATCTATCAGAAAGCATTACGTTTTTAGACAACTCAAGATTATATAATCTTGGAAATTTGTTTGCCAAAATTTCATCACCACACCACGCATCTAGCCAAAAAAGAGTAGTATTACCATTACCAATTTTTTTCTGAAAAGCATTCAATGGAAAAGTACCAGAACTGTCGAGATCACGAGCCACTTTGGTAACAGAATGCCAAATACCAGCTTTGGTGAACCCCGGTGTCAGCCAGTCCGAGAAGAGGGCTCTCTCCATTATGAAAGAAGCTATGGAAGAGGGAGGACATATGCGTGTGTCCGTTCCGTGTGGTGGTCTCGTTGGTTCAATAATGAAGGTGTAAATTTCGTTAGTATAATCAACGGAGTGGTGACATAAGAATCTTCAAGAAGAGATAAGAGTGTTGATAGTGTCTCCATTCTTGTAATAGGGAGTTTCTTGTATAGTGGCGAAATAAGTGATAGTATCCAAGTGTGTTGAGATGAGTCGTTCATTCTTGTAATATTATTCTTATAGTAGAGTTTAAGTGGTCCGATGGTCCCGTGGTTTTTCCTCTATATTGAGAGAGGTTTCACGCTAAAAGTGTTTGTGTTGTGTTTGATTTTCTGTTTACATTTTAATTGACTAACATGTAATGTGATGATTTCTTACGTCTTTGTGGTGATTGGTGATGATCGATCCTATCAAGACAACCTCGCAATTACTTTTTCTGAAAACATATAAGTTTGACAAAAAGAATTTACTTGGATATTTAGCTGTAGACTTTTAGGCCCTAACAAAAGTTTAATAGGCTTCTGATTAATGATAACGCAAAAGGATGTCATGGTCAATAATATAGTTGCATTATTATTTGATGTTTAGGCTAAGTTATTTCGTGTACATTAGAATGTTTCACTTTATCAAGATTACAACGCACATATCAACTAACTTCCAAGGCTTTGCTTGTTTTAAGTGAATTAAATATATACACACACATACATATTTGTGTTTAGATTTTGACTACACAAACAGAATTAACGGTGAACAAATTAATGTGATTGTGATTGTGATTGTATCTACCCATGATTAATTTCATGTCTTATATTATCGGTCTACTCATATCCACAGTCGACAAATACCTTAATTACACTCAAAAGATCATGGAGTACGGTTGGACACAAAACATAAGTCTAAGTCGAGTGAAGTTTTTTAATTGGTGGAACGGTTATGTGATTATATTATTCAAAATAAATGTATCTAAAAATGTAAACCGTCACTAAAGTGGCCTGATGATCATACGTCGGGTTTTTTAATAAAATGTCTCAGATTCGAAACCAATTGAGATCTAAATCTTAGGGAGGCCATAAAAAATGGATATGAAACGAACACAAAAATACCCTAATTAAACCGTATACATTTAAGTAAAATGTTTTGCATCTTCAAACAACCTAAATATAAAGAATCTCGTGGGGATTGTAACAACACACTTGTGAGATATAATAATGTTGAGAGCGCCCCATCATTATTTTAATTCCATTAAGAGCGAGTTGTGAGGATATACAAGGTTGTTGAGATGAGTGTCCAGTCATGTAATCCTATTTGTAATTGTAGAGTCTAACGGTAATTAAGGGAATAATAGACACATTGAACCGAACCAAGTATGTGGTTGTGTTTTATTTGCTTTTCTTATAATTGATTAGTATCGCGAGTTCATTTCTTTGTTATGATGATGATCAATCCCAACATGTTACACACCACACAATTATTAATGCAATTGTCTACAACAAAGGTTCAATTTAATTAGCTATGAGGCCATGAGGGACACTACTAGATGTCAAATGTCCTTTGTTAACCTAAAATGGTGATTAATATCATGATGTTCACTTGCTAAAAAGTGTTATTATAACTAGTTGCTTCATACAAGAGAGTGAGAGGCATCCATAAATTTGAGTTGTTCCATCCAAAGTCCAAATACAACTTCAACCAAATCCTAATGTTCCATGCAGTTATATATACTTGTATCATAAACAGTAACCACACCCTCTTCAAGTTTGTACATTTTGTAGTGTGTTAAAATAGAGTGATCACTATGGCTTCTGTCAACACTCCCTTTAATCAAAATGCTATTGAACATCGACAGAAATCAACCAAGTACAAAGTTATTACCAGTTTCTTTGTTGCCATGCTAATCCTTTATTCTTTGCTCATTATAATTCACAACCAATTACAAGAACCACAAGGTGGATACCGGTCCACCTCCAACGCTTCATCATCACCGGAGTTGAAACCTTTGTCAACACGGACAATGTTGTTGGAGAAGATTGCCAAAGCTAATGATAGCATAGCATGGCAGCGATCTGCTTATCATTTTCAGTCCGATAAGAACTTCATGAGTGGTACGTACATACGTAACTATTTTTAACCCAATTCATAAACAACTAATTCAGAAATAGAAGTGCTAGATCCTCTTGAACATATTTCTACTAATCCTTTTTCTTTTTTCAACTCGCCACAAATCCAAAGCCCGATACTCTGTCTGAGGTGACCTAATGGTGAAGGGCCGCTACATGCTGGTCCAAACTAGCCATATAGAGCCCAGGCCCAGTTACACCAATTCCAGGAAAAAAAAAACAAGCCGAATTTTCAACTCGGCATCGTGGTAAAACCTGGTTGCCTCACCACGAGGACCATGGGTCATTGGCCTCCTACTAATCCTTGTGATAATAAGACTTGAACAGATTTAGAGAACTCAATCGGTGCTGTGACCATGTCTGCAATAAGTAGAAAAGTTCATTAGGATTTAGCATTTCTAATCACAAATGAATTTACATATATCTTCCCAATCCTTTTCTTACAATTGATATACTTGAAAATAACTTAGAATAAGGTTCTTTTACATATATAGGTAACTTATGTTTTGTTTGGAATTTATATATTATGTAATAACGCCTGTCTTTTAACTTATTTAATTATGGTTTTGGCGTTCTGGTGGATGATTTCTTTGATGTGCACTTCAGATCCTGATGGTACGTACTGCACTTTAAATTCAGTACTTAATTTTTTTTTAGGATTGTGTTAAGAAATTTAAAACTTCACTAAAAGCTTTTGATAACAGGTCCATTATATCATATGGGTTGGTACCATTTGTTTTACCAGTATAACCCATACTCAGCCTTATGGGGCAATGTAACATGGGCTCATGTAGTTTCCAAAGATCTCATCAACTGGTTCCAACTCCCTTTAGCCATGGTTCCGGATCACTGGTACGATATGTTGGGGGTTATGACCGGCTCTGCTACCATTCTGCCTGACGGTCGAATTATCATGCTCTATAGTGGTTCAGCCTATGATCTCACTCAGCTTCAATGCCTTGCCTATCCTCTTAACCATTCAGATCCTCTTCTCATCCATTGGGTCAAATATGACGGTAACCCTGTCCTCTTCCCTCCTCCTGGCATCGGTCTCAGAGACTTCCGGGACCCATCTAGTATGTGGATCGGACCCGACGGTAAGTACAGAATGATCATGGGCTCAAAGAGAAATAATACTATAGGTTGTGTCTTAGTTTTCCACACCACTGATTTCATTCATTTCGAGCTGTTAGATGAGGTGCTCCATTCGGTTCAAGGTACTGGTATGTGGGAGTGTGCTGATTTGTACCCGGTATCCATAACAGAAACATACGGGTTGGATATGTCAGATCATAATTGGTCAGATGCTAAGTATGTGTTGAAGCAAAGTGGGGATGAAGATAGACATGATTGGTATGCAATCGGGTCATATGACCCGTTTAAGGATAAATGGTATCCAGATGATCCAGAAAAAGACTTGGGTATCGGATTGAGATATGATTATGGGAAGTTTTATGCATCAAAGACGTTTTATGACCCGAAGAAGAAGAGAAGAATCCTTTGGGGATATGTTGGAGAAACAGATACTAAAATAGATGATATCATGAAAGGATGGGCAAACATTTTGGTATGCAGACATTTTTTTTTTGTGCGTGTAAAACAGCTTCTTCTTTTTTCACAGAAGACATATACAGTATATATTAAAGACACCAAATAATTTCGAAAAAAACAAATAGATGGTGAAAGTAATTAAAAGCTTACACAATTCTCATTTTCTACTTATGTTTGAATAATTGTTGCTAAGGTTATAGCTACTAACAGTATATTTTCTGTCGAATATATCTACAGAATATTCCAAGAACTCTGGTTTTGGACACAAAGACTCAAACAAATCTGATTCAATGGCCTGTCGAGGAAGTGATGAAGTTGAGGTCTAAAGAGCATTACGAATTCAATGATGTTATGTTGCACCCTGGAGAAGTCGTGCCACTTGATATAGGCATCGCCACACAGGTAAAGTTTCATTAATAAAAAATGGGACCTATTAAATCGAAACAAAAACTGGTTATACTAACTTACATTTTACTGGGCAATGGTTACAGTTGGACATAAGTGCCTCATTCAGGGTAGATGAAACTTTGTTAAGTGCAACCTTAGAAGCCGATGTTTTGTTCAACTGCACCACAAGTGATGGTGTGGCCACGAGGGGTGCCTTAGGGCCATTTGGGCTTATGGTTCTAGCAGACGCAGAACGTTGTGAACAAACCCCTGTGTATTTCTACATAGCAAAAAATAATGATGGTACCACAAGAACTTATTTTTGTGCTGATGAATCCAGGTGGGTATAAGTTTTTTATACTTTCTTCTATTTTTGCCTTTCTTCATTTTACTTAATTCTCCATGGAAAAAAAATTAATGCAGATCATCAGAGCTTTTTGATGTCGGCAAAAGAGTATATGGTAGCACTGTTCCTGTACTCCATGGTGAAAACTACAATATGAGATTATTGGTATGTGATATCATTAATAAAGGACTCGGATGAAACTTAAACCTGTTTAGCCAAATTGACCCATATTCCTACCAACGGTTTGAATATTACCACGGTCAAATCCAGTTGGTTTATTGTACCTTCCTAATAGTGGTTTTTATATACACACATGCACATACATTCATATACACATTCTAATGAACCGTACTGAATGTAGGTAGACCATTCGATAGTAGAAAGTTTTGCACAGGAAGGCAGAACGGTGATATCAGTTAGAGTGTATCCTACAAAGGCAATCTATGAAGCAGCCAGAGTATTCTTATTCAACAATGCCAATTCCATAACTGTGAAGGCATCTATTAAGATTTGGAAGATGGGGGAAGCAAAACCTAAACCTTTCCGTCTATAAATGGCTTTATCAAGGACAATGTCGTAAAGTCTAAGCCCGTATATCAAATTCATGGTTTTTTGTGTGTGTATAATCTATTTGTGGTCTACGTTTGCTAGAACTTAAAAAGCAAAACTATTAGTACGCTACAGAATTCTGTTATAAATTACAACTCTGTATAGAATATTAGAAACTTGTGCGTTGTTGTGGCCTGCAATCATCTCCAATGAGCATGATCCTATGTTATAACAAGATTGCTTTTTTATTTTTAAAAAAAACCCACATATTAATACTATAGACAGAGCAGGTTGTAGTAAAAGGGGCGTTAAATTGTATTGTATTAATCATCAGTCTATCATGATACGAACATTTTGTAATTCAATACAGGTATTCTTGAGCTGCACATGTGAATTGCCGGGACAGATTCTAAAGAAATAAAGAAAGAAAGAAATAACAAATCGATATAGAACATGAGGAAATTGTTGTTCATTAACAAAACAACAGTGCAGTAATTTTCAATCCTCTCAATGGGGATAAAAAAAACTTTACCTCCTTTGTAACAATTACTCCATCTTCTTGGTAGTCATTATCATTCCTCTTCTACATATTCTTGATTTAAGTCTATCAGAAACCGTCTTTCTACACCCGAGGAATTCGATGATGAATCTTCAGAAAATCTCCGTGAAGCTATTGACTCATCAGATACTTTGTGAGATGCTATAGACTCGTTGGAAATAACATTAGCGCTAGATGTTGAAATTACGCTTGGAGGTTGACTGCTAAATTGCATAATATGTTCAATCGAGGAGGGTTGTTCTTTTTTACAGACATCTAGAATGTGTTTGGGTGTGCGTTTTTTCAGGTGGGTGTGCCAATGGTTTTTTATTTCGTTATCACTTCTTCCCGGTAACTTTGCAGCAATGGCTGACCATCTACAAAACATCACAGAAAGTTTTATAAGCATAACCCAAACAATTTCTTTACCCTGTCTAATCTTGCATTATTCAGAAACCGGATTCCTTTTGCTAATATCACCCAAAATTATGCTATCTAAGTTGATCCACATTAAGAATTAATTTCTTATTCTTTTAGATTTCTTTATTTTGTCTACTCCAACTTTTGGTGTTGCATCCACAAGTATTTCTACGTATCACAAACTAATTTTGATTCCAATCGTAGTCTTTTACCAATCCAACACCGTTTGACTATAGATTTGATTTGATTTGATATATCTACAACAAACTATTTCGCAAGGAAAAATGCAAAAATAATCACCAAATGATTTATCCCCTTCAATCTATAATGCAACAAACTATATACTATAGAATCAACTATAAGGTAAAAGTGAGATTGGTTAACATACCTATTTCCCATTTCTTTGTGATACTTATCGATGAGATCTTCCTCTTCTTTACTAAAATTCCCACGTTTCACAGTCGGTCTTAGATAATTCATCCATCTCAATCTACAACTCTTTCCGCATCTAGCTAATCCTAATATTTCAGCAACAATTGAATCAAACATATGCAATTCAATCAAAATCTCATCAAAACACCATTTACTAATTTAAAAAATAGATATATATTAATTCAAATCCAACACCCTTTTACAACTACCCCATTTTTCACAAATATAACAATTCCAAAAATGTTGATCTTCTGACTCACTCAACCAAACCGATCCAGACTAAACTAAATTTTTCATGTTCCTCTCTATCTCAATTTTTTTTTTTTTAAATCCCTCATTTTCAAAACCAACTAGACTACCAAATCATAACAAATTCTCCCCAAAAAAAAGGGAAAATAGTCAAATACACATAAACACAAAATGACATTGAAACCAAAAAGTCAAAAACAATATCAAATTAAGCCGTCTATTGTCTATTTGACTTTTCAACTGACTGTATGCATCTCACCTCCCCGAACCATATCATGTCACTAATATCAAATTATAAACAACAATAGTAAATGATCATAAAGGAATATATATATATATATATATATATATACAAAAAAAATGGAGAAAATGGAGCAAATGGAGTTAAGTGTAGATACCAGCATATTTAGGAAGTTCGCGCCAATTCCAATGGCCATAACGTTGAACATAAGATCTTAATTGATTATCTTCTTCTTCACTCCATGCTCCTTTTTTTATTCCATTTTTATCAATACAAGGTGCTCTCACCATTTTTTTAACTTCTTCTCTCTTTTTAGATCTCTATATATCTGTATCTATAGGTTTCTATTTTTTGTTTCTCTCTTTAACTGACTTATTACTATTATTGTTTTATATTTTTCTCTCTCTCTCTTTCATCAGCTGCTGCAGTGGTTGGCATGGTGGGTGATGAGTTCAAAGTCTTTAAAAGGTTAGTTACCAATCAACATCTATTATTTTATTACAAATATATTTACAGTCTAACTACTTCATCTATGTTTCATTTCTATACAATCCTTTCCTTGTGTTTTTCTTATGTTTTCACTTTTGGTCCTTGACCTTTTGGGATTATGTTTTTTCTTTTTACGAATAAAGTCCGACTACTTAAGGTAACCCGATAGAGCCGGCTTAATAGTTATCTACGATAACCGGCTGCTTTGGGCCCCATTTTTATTAAGCCTATATATTTTATAGGGTGAGCTTAGTATTTATATATATTTAGGTTAATATTATTACAAAAAATGAAAAAATTAAGCTGGCATATTGTTGTGTCTTAAAAAAAATTAAAAGGGGACTACATATCATAAGGAAAGGCAGGAGACCAAAATAGATTTCGTTTAAGGCAGTGCCTAGTAGTCAGGTATTTTTTAATTTTTTTTTTGCTTTTTTTGCTTTTTATGCTAATGACTTAGGCTTATAAAATAAATTTCGCTTAAAGCCTCTCATATTCTTAAGCCGGCACTGTAACCCGATAATGAAAACATCCGTGAATGCAGACAACACTGGATAGTTTAAGCATACCATGTAGTTTCATTCTTTAGAAACCTTAAAAGAAAAACCAATTCTATGATTAAAAATCTGATTTGTGAGTAAAACCTAAAGGGTTGTTAGTTTAAGGGTATAATATTGTCAAGAAACAATTTTTTTTTGGCAATATGTGTTTCTTGGTTTCTTTACCTATTTTCCTATCTCAAATATATTTGTTTCAACATAAAATTTAGTCAACTATGTTTGCTTGTCTCTTAGTTAATACACTCTTAATGGATATTTTAACTTATAAGAGTTGTGTTTAAGCATATCTTCATTTAGTTAGTCTTACCAAACTATACCGAAATATTTGACTCTTTTTTTCCTTATTTTGTGTTTGTATATACATGCACACACCTTTTTTTGGTTTTGTGAAAAACATGGATGTTATTAAATTATGTAAAAGTATGTGCATATTCCGATATTCATATACGGGCTACTACCTTAATCATATAAAATGAAGTGACCGATACTTCTTTTATTTTGCGAAAAACATGGATTATATTAAACTATATTATGATATATGCATGTTCATATACGGACTACTGCATTGATCATGCCAAAGATCTTGTCTCACATTGGCATAAAGAGAAATTTACTTTTAAATTTGAAATTGGGAGGTGATATTTATATTACCATTTCTATCAATATACCATTTTTTTGGTAAAAACCGTCACCCTTGGTTCGATTTTATATATCACAAATAGGCGATTAACAAAATGTCAAGACGACCTACAATCCATGCACTAACAGTGCACCAACCAAGAAACAGGTTTACAATCCATACTAAAAAACCCTATTAGCTAGACAACAAATTTTTGAAGTTTGTATAAATACCAACCAAGAAATTTTTAATTATACCATATTTGTGCATTATAGGTTTGTATAATCAACTGTAAAATTGTACATTGTGGTTTTTAATCAAAAACAATGATATTAATATCATTGCTCTTTAAAAGTTATTATTTGAGATTTTGATTTATTCATTCTTATATGTAGAGAAATTGTTGAAAGTTTCTTGTGATAACCGAAAAATTGTGACATAAAAAAGTTGTAAGGGTGATCAAGTTTGTTGAGCATTCACTCTTAGACTATTTTCAACTGTTCACCTTCTTCACCTACATTTTCTTATGTCATATTAGCATCTCTTTTTCACCACCATCACCTTCCCTTTTTTCCCTTAACCTTTCACCTTCAAATTTAGATCTCTACTATACCCCACAATATACCCTAAAAACCAATCAATATAAAACAAAACACACAAAGGGACCATATCTAACCCTTCACCCTAGGTGATTCCAATCACCTTCCATTTTTTACCTAGCATTTTCACCTAGTAGCCTTAAGTCCTTAACAATTTACCTTGCTTCACCCTTATTTCACCTATCATGTTAACCAACCTTTACTAATGGTCTTATAATAGTTAGTTTGGATAGATATTTATGATAGAGAACTGGACTGATTAAACAAAGCCAAATATATACTTGTTATGTTTTGCTTTACATTTTGAGAGGACTCTCCTAATTTAACCACATTTCTCAAATTTAAATACTAGAAATTTATTTTAAAGATTAAACTACAATAAAATTTAATTTACCTTTTAAAATTTTAGGGTGTTACGGAGGGTAAAATCACAAAGACCCTCGCATGTAGCCTATGGTACTGCCATACTATCTTTGCATGCTCACCTTTTGTAATACCCCAAGGTTTTTTAGATAAATAAATTAACCCTTGTTTGTAGTATTAACATTAAAATAATTTTCTAGTATTTAATTTTGAGTTATGGGGTTAACTTAGTCAGATATTTATTGGATAGCGGGTATTTTACCCATTTAATTTAGTTAAAAATGTGGCATGAAGAGAGAAGGTCTAGCCATCCTCTTATCTTATTACTCATCTTTCCACTTGTTTTTTCCTTTATCTTCTCTAATTTCTTGTAATTTCATTCCAAACAAAATCTAATCTTTAAATCATTTAAAAAATCATTCAAAGAAAAAATAATAAATCGTATTATAGTGAAGAATTGAATTGAAGAAATTGAAAGTGTGGATGTGGTGTGGGCCAAATTTTAAGAAAACAAGGATAGAAGATTGTGACTAAAATCCTTGATTTTTATTCTTCATTTCTTAGAGTAAACATTTTCTAGTCTAATTTTGATTTAAATAAAATTCATGGTTCTTGAATTGGTAAGACTTAATTGAGGGTTTTCTAAAAAAAAATGGGTTATTTGCTTAAAATCAAGCTAGTGTTTATGAAAATGGATAAATTTA
>JANDBE010000015.1:25011131-25022097 GCA_024320915.1 Erigeron philadelphicus
TAAGGGAATAAACTATATTACACACATAAGCCCAATTGGGTTATAGAAGGAAAATAAATTACTTAGGTAAGCCCAATTGAAGAGAAAATTGAAACATAACATTTTACTACTGATGAACAGATTATATGATTAATTAAAAATAGCAATACAAGATAATGAAGAAGTTGAATGATGAACTAATATAGGTTTTAATACAAAACACAAATCTGAGTAATGTCATCAGATTGTGAACACGAAATACACTAACGATCTACATTATGATAAGATTTTTCTTGAATACAAAAGGAGTGAATTTCTTTGGATGAAAGTTTTTCTTCTCTGTTGTTCGTGTGTTTTATAAAGAAAGAAACATATCCGTTGCAGCCGATCCATGACTAACGGGTAGAATAAAGTTATAACCCATACTTCTTTGACCCATCATCTTTATGGAAAATACACTTCAGCCCTCGTACTTGATTATATAAAATGCATGCTCTCTCGTACACATTTAAATCGAGCTAAAGCTAAGATTGATGAAACACGGTCACTTTCTCAACACTATGATCTCTGTTAGAAGCTGACTTTCGTTCAAACTCATGAACATTACTAAAACTAGAAGAGTACCTGCACAATACGGCGACAGCGGTAGGTGGTGGTAGTAGACGGTGGTGGCGGCGGCAGCAAGTAGTGTATGTTTTTGATGTAAAAGCAGTAGCGTGGTTAATTAATTTAGGGTTTAAGAGTAGGTGTTGTAAATTAGTTTCATTTAAGGTGTTATATAGATTTCAAGTAGGTATTTTAGGTACTTTAAGTAGAACTGTTTAAAACAGTGAATAAAGGGAGGAGTATTTTGGGCTTTTGGCACTATAAAATAGTGAATAATGTAGTATAGATATAAATTTAAATAATATATATAGATATAGATAAATGCTGTAGTCATTTCTTAGCTGATCATCACAGTCTTTGTTTCTTTCTATCTGAGCAGAGTCATTTTGTTTCCCATCTCTCAATTACCTCTAGTCACCAGTCTTGGCATAGTAGATGACACCATGCTCTTCATCATGCCGTGTATGAGTCAGTGTATTCTTCTTTGTTTTCTTTAGTTAATTATCAGTGTGGTTTACATCGTGTGTTTTGCTTATTGTTTTTGTTGTTTAATCAGTAAATATCGACGTCAGTGTTTTGTTTTTTAGATGTGGTTTGGCCTTATTACATAGAGTATTTGATAATACTAGTAATATTATCGCAATGATATTTGTATTTTGCAGTGCTCAGAACCTCCAAATACCCAAATCTCCCGAATCCCCCAAAGCCTCTAAGTGCTGGAATTCTGAAAGTGAAAGTTCTAAGAGGAAAAAATCTGAAAAGAAGGGGTTTTCGTGATGTTTTCAATCCTTACGTTGTACTCAAACTTACCGAAAGTAGTCTTCCATGCGTGAAGAAAACAACTGTGAAACACAACAATGTGGAACCTGAATGGAACGAAGAACTAACTTTATATGTGGAAAATTTTGATCTTCAGTCTCTAGAAATATGGGTTGGAAATGCAGTATCGGTATGTGTTGTTCAAAAACCTTTCTTTAATATTGCCATCATAAAAACGCAGTAAATTATAGTTTGAATCAAAGCCACATACGATGGTTGGCAACTTAACAATGAGATATACTTATAGTACCTATTAACCGAGTTTATAGGTTCCCAATTAGATGATTGTAATCAATAAGCCCGGTTAATAAGGGTCAGCCCTACTTAAGATCATCCTAATTCCTAATGGTACTAATAATAATACTGCACACTAAGAAGATATTAGGTCTCAAATCATACACATGTTTCTCGAGTTTCTATTCTTCTTTGAAGAGGAGTGCTGATAACTTGGGTGATGGATATCACGGGCTGAATTGCAGCGGGTTTTTATTATATTAGGGGGAGAGGCGGTGTTGGTGATGAGATGGTCTAAGATGATGATTACAATGGTCTTTCTACAATGGAAAATTCAAAATTTTGAAAAACACAAGGGTTCGAATTTTTATAAGTAATATGATTATCATTTTAACTAGGTGTTGCATATGACAGTTAGAGGCTATAAAATTACTCAATCACTCAATCCCACTTATGTATGAGGTATATATATACATTTATTCAAAGTTAGAAAGACTGTATTCAAGAAGACATGATAATAGATATATCAATCAAATTGTTATCGGTATAAGTATAATTTGACCAACCATAATTTTTTGTCCCTTATGTAGGTAGATAGGCATGATATATTGAGGATGGCATTGATGTCATTGACAGACCTTACTCCTGAAACTCCAAAGGCTCGTGATTTTTACATCTTTAATCCGAGATATAATAATCGTGTTGTTGGCATGCTAAAAGTCGAAGCTGTATACATACCAATCACAAATGACCAAATTTCAATTGAAAATGGGGCATTGCATGTACTACAGAAGGCTCCTCTAGGGACTCCTGTGGGTGGAGGATTGCTTGTCGTTATAATCCATGAAGGCAGATTTGGTCGAGAGAATATTTCAGTCTCTTTTCTTTTCCAGAGTGAATCAAGGAAAACACCGGTTTGTCTTTAGATTGTAGCAAATTTGGTAGTAAAATGATTGCAACTTTGCAAGAGTAGTAGAGTTTCTTGAATTGTGAACTTTTAACACTATGAGTTTGGATTGGATCTTTGCAGACAATCATGAATACCTGTTATCCGCTATGGGAAGAAGAGTTTACATTTGGGTTACAAAATCCTCCAACTAATGAAGTACTGCAATTGGAAGTCAGTAGTATGGGGGTATGATAAATCATTAACTTTCCTTGTGTCTCTTTTGGTTTTTTAATGCAAACAGTGTCTGTTTCATCAGGAATCCCTGGGGAGTTTCGATATAAGCCTTGAAGATGTTGTGAACAGCAGACGCACCATCACTACATGCAAGTGTCAGTCTGAGAGTTGGATAACTGTAGAGTTGCAATGGAGAACCTTAGACTAAATTATTACTGTAAAGGTAATTGATATCTAGTTTTCTAATGACCTTTTGTTATATCAACGTAAGTTGAGTTGAAAGTCCTAACGTATACCCATTACATTAGGAAGACTCTTTCTCTTATCTTGGATTATCTTTGGAAATCATTAAGAGGATAATCATGCATAAAAAATAAAGTCTGTGACATTAAGGTTCCAAGACACCAGTTTTGTTGGACATGAAGAATTGATCCAGGGTTTATCCTTCAACTACATCGACATCGATTGCTTGTTAATGTGAGATTCTACCAGAACCACCAAATTAGATCTAGGGAAAACCGAAAACGGAAGGGTGTTTCAAGGATAAAGCTGCTAAAACTAGGGTCTAGGGCTTTAGGCCCCCTATATCTTAAGGCTACAATATTTTTTGTGCATATATAAAATATAAAAGCCAGTTTTAAAACCAAAATTAAAAAAATGAAAACACTCTATTTCTCAGGGTCTCTTTATATTTTACTTTTGAGGTGAGTTATAAGTATATAGGCCAGAAGTATGTCTAATATTTAGCATTGTAATGTATATGGTCTTATTTCATAAGCTGGATTTAGGCCCGGTTGTAAACGGAATATCGTTTCGGCAAGGATTTCGGTGACGGAGATAGGGCGTATGGAGTGTTGATGGGGAATGTGAAAGGTAGAAATGAATGTAAGTCAGTGTTATTTATTGAAGACTAGTAGTGTTTATAATAATGGTGGAAATTGTATAGATATAGGAAATGTATGTACACATTTTTGCTTGATGAAGGTTCAAAGTTTTCATAAAAATGCTTTTGAGCAGTTTAGAGATGGTTGTCACCTTGATGGATTGATCAAGGGGTTAAAAAATTGTAGATAATTCTTTGATATTATTGTTGATCAATAATAATTATATGTTGATGTTGATTAGCAATGATTGTTTGGGTAAGTTTAATTCATAGGTTATAAAATAAGATTACCAACGGTGTTGGGTGAAAATTGGGTTGACGAGCTCGCTATTGGGAGAGGCCTAAGCACCCGTTTATCGGTATAGGTGTTATGAGCTTGTTCTGTTGAAACGATCTAACCTAGTGATAGAGCTACAAGATGTAAAGTCTAACGATTCTATAAAGGCTACATGCGGAAACTACCCAAGTTGAACGACCTTTGTTGACCATCGACCTTGCTAAAATGACCAAAAACAGTCATACACGGCCAGATATCACCTCAAATGGCCATACCAAGATTTGAAAACATCTTTAAGCGTTGGAATCCAGATACAACCGGACTTGGATCAAAAACACAAACTATCACCTGAACTCTGAAGTGATTACCAACCCCACTTGTAATCACTTCAAATCACAAACTTGGACCATGACCTGGAACATGTTACTTGAAAACCACAACTCAAGAATGATTGGACATTTCCAAACCAAGCTTCAAGGACCACTAAATGAAACAATCCTTCAACGAACCACGAGAGATTTTTTTTCGTGTCTCACCCTTTAACTAATCAACGCTTGATTCAAAGATCATAATAACTAAGAACCCATTGAATCAATGTTAACACATCAAAATTTAACAAAGGGAACCTTTTGGTGCAACTAAGC
Source organism: Erigeron philadelphicus (assembly GCA_024320915.1). NCBI lineage: Eukaryota > Viridiplantae > Streptophyta > Magnoliopsida > Asterales > Asteraceae > Erigeron > Erigeron philadelphicus. The sequence continues at coordinate 25,015,697 of JANDBE010000015.1, forward strand.
CTTTGACATGAAAACATACCATTAACTTTTTGACATTTAAGATCAGCAAAGGGAACTCAAATGAACTCGAACGTTCAGTGCTTGAGGTAGTTATCATTTTGGTTTTTTATACATACCATAATCCCATATTGAGCATTAAATTTGAAACCACAGGCTTTTTCAGGCTACCACGTTCTGATTTTGATCGGTTGAGCTTCTGACCAGTCCTTTAACACAACAAGCTTAAACGATTAGAGCAAACTAGACATTAAACTTATAACAAACTGTAATTATATATTTATTTTTTTAAAAAAGGTAAATTGCAAACTCATTATGTTGCATGAACAAGTTAACAAAATCAATTATTTGCTAAAGAATCTATAAAATGAAAAAACTAATACAACCACACATGAATTCAAGATCTAAATGTTACAAAGAAACTACACTAGAAACCATCACAATCGGCTCTAGTATGCACTGAAGCAGAAACTATAAAATTAGACTAAAATTGTTACAAATTATACTGCACATCAACAGCTGTCAGAAACATGGTAGATTTTCCATTGACTGCAAAAAGTTAGATGTAGAGTAGATGGCGGCAGCAGCAGCTGGTACGGCTAAATCCTTGTATGGGCTTGATTCTGCTTTCAAAAATCTGTAAGCCAACAAATACAATATTAGATTCAGTACTATTTTGTACTCATTTATTTGTACCATAATAATATACTCGTGAAAATGCAACATCAAAAATTCAGTTGTCGACACTATATGAGTGTCTATTTCCAATTATACATGTTCTGTGAGTTCTATCAGTATGTCCATCAACTATAAAAATTATATCAGATAAAACTGTTTGAAACGCAAATAGACTTATTAAATATCCAAAAACATCTGCCTCACTTTCCGGAAGATTAAATGGTTGCTATTGTGCATACTGATTACACATTGCCGGTTCAGAAACATTAAAGTCAACATATGCCTGTTACCTCATTTTAAAATACTGGTCAATCAAGGCATCTACAACATTAACTTGCTCATGGAGTGTCTGCTTTTTACAAGCTCTACTTAGGGCTATATAGTCAATAATTCCTGCTTATTCTTTTCATCTCTTGCAACTAATTAACATTGTTTTTAGGTCCACAAGATTTCATTTTCTGTCATTCATGAGAAGTATTGGACTTCTGGCTAAACATCAAGCATTACACAGTTTACACTAAAGAAAGTTGACTTCTTGAACCATTTTTTACGTTTTGTCTTGCACCTATCTTCGAAGAAAAGATACAGGACCCACAAAATGAAAATGAGTATAAAAAATTCACCTTGCCCAAATTTTCATTTGTTTATAACTTAAAAGATGTCAAAGCAATCACCTGTAGTCATTAGTGTGCCTTTGCAAGACATTTTCTGGATGAAATTGGAGAAGACCATGTTCACAATGCATCAGCATTTCATTTACTTGGTTCAATGAGCTCTCCTGAAAAATTGGAAAGGTCACAAAGACGTGTATTTAGTTGTTATAATATGTAAATATGCTAAATGTAAATAATAAAGATCATATATAACAGCATACAAAAACTAAAACTCGACTCACCAACTTAGTCTCTTCTTCAGAAAGAGCGTTTTCCATCTGATCAAAAAGAGAGCCCCATCTCGTTTTATGTAAGTCGGCAGTTCCCTTAACTAAGTGACCATTTTCAGAATGATAGTTTTCTTGGTTAGAAACCAACTCTTGTGATACCAAGAGTGGCAGTTCCGTTTGAATTACAGTTTGAACTCTCTTCTTACTATGCCTTAGTGCTGCAAAAACGACATTATAAATATTATTCATTTACATAGATATTTAACGGAACGAAGAACAAATTTTCAGGAACAGCAACATTACCTGCAAGACGGCCTTTAAGGTCCTGGTGAAGAAGCTCTAACCATTGAGAGGCTACACTTGCAGCTGCAAATATACAATAATACCCAAAATATATCATGGACATGTTTGAACTGCGGTTACATAATCTTGAACGAAAATGCTTGAAAATTAAGCTAAGATTCTTCTTTTTAACTTAGCTTTTCATTTCACATTCTAGTTCTGTAATACCCAGAATATGATCAAACTCCACAAAATGGATCTGTTAATGGGTCAAAGCAAATTTTAGTCACGCAGGTAATTCTGGTATGTGTCAGAACAGGGCAAATACTTCTTGTCCATGGTTTATGATTTTTTTTCTTAAAAGCAAACAGTGTGTGAATTTTGATTACAAATAATAATTTATTCCAACCATAGTACAATATGAAGGTTTTATACAAAAGAAATTCTTTTCAGGTGACTTTTGAACAGTTTAACCAACTTCTTTTTAAGCTGGTCATTTTTACCTGTTTAACACTTTCGAACAATATATAACATAACATGAACCAATTCATAAGTAAACAGATCAAGACTATTAATTCTATCTAATTCCTTGTACTCATTTCAAATTTTGCGAAACTAATATTCAATACAAGAATTTAACTTATTAGTTACTAGCATATAGCAAACTTAACTAGATATCATGAAAGTGGCTTTCATAGATCAAAAAGATGCATCAAATCATAGCACAATGAAATCAAATGCTTACCCTTAACTGAGAGAGAATTGACAGTAGATAGATTTCCTGACTCTTCGTTGGACAAAGAACTCGTAACTCCTGATCCAGTGTTTGCTGAGGACGACAGTTTTAATGCAAGTATATCCTCTCCATATTCTAACTTATTGTGTGAAGGATAGTAACTCATCTTAAAACCTTGTTCCCTACTCGTTACCATATCATTATGTTCTCGGAGGTCATCAGATTGACCACACTCTTTCCCATTGTCTTGCTTACTTCCGCTACGTTTATTTTCTTTTCTTGCAGATCTCACAAGATTTTCTATTATCGAATGAACCTGTTTTCGGTTCCTTACATGGTTAATAATCCCGGGATTCAATTCATTCAAAAGTCCACTTGGAGCAGCCACTTTTGCAAATCTATTCACTTGTTCTTTCTTTGCAATCTCTATCTTTTTCTTGATCACGGCTTCGTTCCCTTTCTTTCTCCCACGTGGTTTTGGTATCTGTGGCACCGGAACACCTCCATGAGCAGAAGATAGAAACCCATTTTGTTTCATTTCTTTCCAGCGCCTCATCGAGTCTGGTTCCCCACCTAAACCGCAAGTACTTCCACATTCGGATAAAGCATCTCGTGGTTTCACAAAATCATAATTCTTATATGGAAGAAATGGATCATGAATCATAGAACTGGAAACATCTTCTGAGTTCAAATCAATCGGAAAACCTCTCGATTTCACAACATTAGTTCCTTCTTTTAAATGACTTGTATCTTCAACACATGATGGATTATCATCTTTAGCATTTAGATCAATTGCAGAGTCAATGTTAATCTTTATATTCCCTATATTCCCAAAACAATAACATTCTGTCAAAATTCAAATTTTTGTATAAATCTTAACAAAACTCTAATTCAACTTCAAATAATCATCAAAATACAAACTAGCAATATATTAAAAACCCACATAAAATAAAAAAGTTCCTAAATTTAGAAATTTAAAAACTTGATACAACCAATTAACTCTTGAAAGTGAAAAAAGAAAAAGATCTTAAGAGATTTACCTTCGGACCGAATAACCGATTCAAGGTCTCGCATTTTTGCTCTTTTTGGTTCAAATTCTTGAACTTGATCAAAATCTTCACACACCCTTTTCTGCATCCACCATTAAACAATCCCTAAAATCAGCAAATAACAAAAAAAAAAAAAAAAAAAAAAACATATACATACAAACATACAAACAATTAACATTAATTTCACAAAGGAAAAATCAAACCTTGGATACAGATCCAACCACAGAACTATCCTCCATATGTAAATAATCAAGAAAGATTGAAACTTTTTTCGAAAAAAATGATGTTTGTACAGATTAGTGAAAAGGGGTAAATTGGATTTGAAAATGAAGAAAGAAAGTTTAGGGGGTAATTGATATTTAATTTTAGGGTTTGAAATGAAAATGGTGAGAGAAAAGAGGCGCTAACTGGTGTGGTGGAATTGAATGGAGAAAAGTAGTAAAGAATTTGAATTTGCAGAAAAGCGCGCTGACAAGTGTGATTTTCTATTGTTTGGCTGATTAGATAGAATATGTGCGAATAATACAACTATAACTATGATAATAATAATTATTGGCGTCCGGTATCCCGACAATATTTTTGGTAACCCGACTAGACTATTAATGACAGGGTCCGTTTGGACTCTATCAAATTTGTCATTATAGACAGAGGACCCATACTATTTTGGAGCGATATAGTCAAGATACCAAAAATTTGGGTCGGAATACACCAGACGTAATTATATGATATAATATTACAACAATTAATATATACGTATTCGGGGACCATATCTCCATATTATGACATATGAATGAATTTCTAATTTAACTAGATAAATGTTGTATAATGTGCTCTTAATTGCATAATGAAATATTAACATTGAGGATTTGTATTTTGGAGATTGATAACTTGACTAGGTTTTGAAAATGTTCATGTATTACGATGTAATGAATCTAAAATTACTAGATTAAACATTGTTAAAGGTATTCTTTTCATTTAAAAAATAATGTTAAATTGATAACGATATTTTTAGATATCAAGAATGTTATGTGTTTTGTAATATTCTTGTTAGTATTGTACTCTGATTACATATCTTGTAGTTTAATTTAATAATAAGAAAAGCTATTTAAAATATATTTTCAAAGTGAATGTTTCACTATGTTACAAGAACTAGTTTTTTACTCGTATGTTGCACGAAAACTTCTAACAATAGTTAAAGTTTGTAATGCGTATAAGGTGGTTGAAATATATAAACGATAAATATTTATTATAAAAGAATAAAATAAATCAAATAAAGTACAACACAAAAAAAGTAATGTAACATCTATTTAAAATGTATAAATCAACTCTTAAATAATTACCTATCATCGATCTTTTAGCTCTCGCTGTCGCCGCCGTCACCACACACCACCACTACCACTATCGTAGTCGCATTGTGCAGACATACATCTACAATTACGCAAAAATTTGGTAGTAAAAGTTAAAAAGACATAAAGTTTACTATAAAAGATAGGAAATAAATAAGAAAAAAAGAAGTGGTGGCCAAGGTATAAAAGTTTCAGGAGTTTGATGGTGAAGTTAGAAACCTAAAAGTGTATATAAAGGATAAAAAGTAAAAAGAATATATATAAAATAAAATTGGCAGCCAACGTTGAAAAATACAAAAACTTGATGGTAGAAATTTAGAAACTTAAAAGTTAAAATTGAAATGACAAATATAGAAGAAAATTTATAGGCCAAATCATATATGAAAACCCAAAAAATGATTGCCAAAATCAAAGACTCCAAAGTTTATTGTATATAAGAATGTCTTAAATTGTATACATTATAATGTTGATGTATTTTTTTTTTACTTTATTTATGAGAAAAATATATTTGGTGCATTAATTACATTTTATGTATATTCTTAAAGTAAATATTGGACAACCCTTTTAATAAATTAACCATAAATATTAAAACTCTGTCATAAACAGTTAAATAAACTTTAAATACAAACTAAAGATTATAAAAACTAGTAAATTAGATTTTATGTAAATTATATTTTGATTACTGGTTGTGTCACTAAATCTAAATTTTATTATTGTACATTTTTCACTTAAATCACATTTTCTTTTACCATGTATTGTATAGAGTATATTGAATCCATTGTTAGAAAAAAATTTTGCCACACAGAATAAACACAAAATGGAAAGCTATTGTTTTGTCATTGGTGGTTTCAAATTTAAATTATGGAGGTTTTAATGGATGGACCCCAGTATTGGAATATTGCTTTGTTTGCACTCCAAGATTTCAAATCTATATGGCATATTTTCGAACTCTACAACAAGATTAAAAGAAAATGGTATTTAAAAGTGTTTTTAACCATAGAGACACGCACCATAATGATGGTCGAAGACGTTATGCAGTAATTATAATTTATATCTATTCTAGACCACGATGTTAAATCGAAACAGCCTCAATGAACCTCTAATTTTGGCGGGAAAGAATAATAAAGTCAAACAAGAAAATACACTCTTCTTACACATGCCATTTTTTGCGGTCCACCATTTAAACGCATTTTAATTTCAAAAAAAAAATGAAGCAACAAACTCAAAGTTTAAAGGATAACGAGCTCATGCCTCATGGCTCATGTAAGACATGGTAATTTTAGCACAAAACTTGTTAACTAGTTATGACATGTTCTTAACAGGTTTGATGTTTATGTTTAACGGGCTTCGTTTTTTAACAGATCTGGAATTGTTAAGACACAAAATACTTTCGTGTCTAACATGTCGGACCTGTGAGGCCTGTTAAAGAC
>JANDBE010000015.1:25022197-25033190 GCA_024320915.1 Erigeron philadelphicus
ACAAGAGATATTAATTTGCACATTGCATTATCGTATTGTGTATTATACATTCCTGAGCATAAAAATTCTTTGTTCACCTATTCATTTGTACTCTATGAAATAAAATTGGATTATGAATAAATAAAATTTACAATAAACGGTCCCTGAGATTCCAGAGCTCATCATGTTTCTGTATGGGTTGTTTTATATGAAGAGTTTTTTCTAAGACATATGGTAGTTTTTCCAACTAAGTTATTTGGGTTGAATTGAGTAACTCAGTACACATATGTTGGCTTGACACTACTTTGACTCACTAAAGCTCAGGGTTCGATAACCCCAGGTTGCACAGGCTGCTACTGGTGCAGTGAATGCCTGATGGCATGTTAACACTCAAGTTTGGCAAAACCTTGGCTGCAATAACTAACTGCAATAATCGTTCCCTGCAACATCAAAATGATAAATGATCTTGGTAAAATGGCAGCTTGTATGGGTTAAAGTGATCATCAAAGTATATAGTATTAAAGTTATCTAAAATCTTTAAACTTGCATGTACATTTTCTATCTTTATTCAGGCCACTATACTAGTAATGGAACTTAAATGTGCACTACTACCCTTGTTAAGTTCATACAATTGGACATTTGGATGTACCATTGTATTTTGTATACATTTGAAATGGAAGTTAATTTTATTTAAACCAGATAGGGTTACACACAAATAGTTAAAGTTTTATGTCTTGTAAGACAAGAATGACCCAACTGAACAAAATAAATTGATAGGGCGCATAAAGTTTTTGTGAAAAGTATAGTCCATCATAAAAAGATATGTATGCATACACCTCCATGGTATGTGTCTATGTGAATCCACACCATCTTAGTGCAGGCACACATGAATCCACTTGTGATGCGTCTCATATAGATACACCATTAGTATTCCTATATCGGTGGATGGAACTATGGCTAACAGTTTTCAACATGAATGCGACATGGAAACAAATTTGGATTCAGGTTGGCCTAAAAGGTTTTGGGTTATAAACGGGTTTGGTTCAGGTCCCAGCCATGCATGATGTCAAGAAATGAATTTAACTCAACTTCCAATTATTTTGGTTTTGTATTTTCTACTTCCGATACATTTGGATATTCTTAAGAACTGTAATGGGGTTGATAACCCATTGGTAAGGTCTTTGTACTGTCGTAAGGTATTCTCGGAAGTCCAGAGTTCTAGCCTAGACATTCGAGTTGTTTAAGAGTATGATAACTTGCCTGGCCTTAAGATAAAAAAAAAAAAACTTTCAAGAAGTGCATGATAGTGCATCATTATGTACAAAACTAAATATTGTGTACCTGTTGCACAAATTAAAGTTCCTATCATATCAGTTTGCACATAAATAAGGTTTTTGAAGCACAAGTAGGGTATATAATACCGGTTGCACAAATTAGGAATGTAGCAATTAATGTAAACACAACTTATGTATTTATAAAATCACAACTTGAATACAATAAATAAAAGAATAACCAATTTTGGAGAAAAGAAATTATTTACAACATAAAAAATCCGGATCAGAGGAATCTAGAGCGTTTGCATTCAGCAGGAAGACCACTAGGAAACCGTTTTAGGTCCTTGCAGTAGTCATAGACCATGTGCTTAGTCTGGACCCAACGGATCCTGTTTCTTCCTGCTGCATCAATTCCTTGAGTTTTCCATGCCTGGTTGTCATTTTCAGAGCTGGTGGACTTTGAATTTGGCCCAACTCGGTTGGCATTGGCATTAAATTTTCTGTAAGAAGCGGTGAAAGGTCCTTTAGTCCAGTCAGTCTTCACACGGCCACCTTGGGTCGCCCAGTCATCTGCGTTCCACAGGCTAGCATACACTCTCATGGGTTGCTTTGTGGGAAATGGAACTCCAGCAGCTTCATGGTTATTGAACACCCTTACTGGTATGTTATCTATCAAGAAACTGCGACAATCGAGCTTAAAATTAGTCTTCATGAAATCAGATAACAATGTGGTCTGTGTATGAGAAAGGCTGATAAGAATACGAGAACAAAATATGTGTCTTGTGAGTGAGACTTACATGATCCTTTGTGCATTCCATACGATGGTATACGTGTGGAAGGCTGCAGTAGGGTTAAACCATAGGTGGAATTGCTGTTCTTTATTTCCTTTGCCTTGTGAATACACATTGGTATGGACAGTGTAAGGATTTCCGGACGAGTTGCCCAGGAACTCAAAGTCTATCTCATCATGTCCCGCCCCTTGTGACGACAACTGATCGATGCCATTAAATACAAGATAATACATATTAGTACATTTGATGAAAGAGTAGTTTATTTGTTAAATAGAAACGTAATTATGATTAGTACTTACGTAGAAAGTGGTGACAGTGCCAGCAGAGTTGCCAGGAACTAGTTTGAGCTGCATATCAAATCTTCCAAAGTGGTACTCATGTTTGGACTGGAAACCGGAGCCAGAGTATTGATCGAGTGAAAGTGAGAGATCCTGACCGCCCTTTTGTATTTTAGCACGTTCACCGCCAAAAGTGATGTCTATGTCATCGTAAAAACTTCCTGCAGATGCTGCTGCTATAAAAACAGAAATTGTTACTGCAAGTGTAAAAACTTTAGTGTTTGAATAGCTTAAAAGACCCATTGTTATTCGTTGAATTGAAATATATAAAGATTGAAGGATATATATAGAGTAAAATGTGATGATTAAGAGTTGTAGAAACAAAGAGTTTATATAGGTGTGGCTGCTTTAACAATTTGCAACAGGGAGGAACCATCCTTGTGGTTGAAATGAAGAATGAATGAAAGGTGGCAAAGTGGTGATACAGCTACAAATGATTAAAGAATGTTCGTTTACGGGTATGACAACTCATTCATAGTATTCTTATAATTTTGGCATATGGAATTGAATGGGCAGCAGCCTGTTGTTTTTGCTTCCATAACGTACCATGAACACTCATCCACCATTCTAATCCAAATTTAATTTTGAAAACATAGTTAAAGGTTTTGTTTTGTCTTCTTTGAAAAAGTTGTATATATCTAGACATCATATTGGGATGATGTCAGTTGTCTAAGAACGAGTTAATTTATCTCCCTATATGCGTTTCCGCGTCTTTTATAAAGCCCAATAGTCAAGGGACAAAAAACAAGTTTTAGTAACACCCACTGGTCCAACTACAAGAAAAAGAAAGGTTTTCGAGATGCCTGATGTCAAATTTGACTTTCAAAATAAAAATCCGCGTGTGAAATGTAAAACTTGACTTTCAAAGTCAAAAGGTAAACTTTTTTTCCTTTATTTTTTTCGTTTATCGATCATCATTATAAAATAGTCTCCGTCTCAAAGTCATTATTCTTGTAGTGACTTTGGACTTAATTATTTGTGTCTTTGTTGTTTGGGTGTTACGTATTTTGGAACAATTGAAATATTGATGTTTTTGATTTATGCACAAATAATCAAGAACCATGGTTAATGTTGAGTATGTATATTTCGTGTGTCCACCTCTTGTATAGAATACCCAATTTTCATAAAAGTTATTGGCATGAATATCTGATAAAATCCTCGCATAACCTACAATCACTTAGAAGACAAAACAAAGATATTATGTACCATTAAACCATATTACAATTTACAAATCACTAATTAATGATTTCTAATAGGTCCAGGTGCGCGGTTTCAAGAATATGGGTCACAAATTAGCATGTTCACTGATTACCGTAATCCCTAATTAGCTCACCGATAGACTAGTTTGACGCTTTTCACATTCGTCACTAATGCCTATCACAATAGGGTCGTCGACAACCCTTCGATGGGCTCGTCGACGATGCCCTTATTGTGAGGAGGTCGTCGACAAGGGTCTTCGTCTGGCTGCTTCAATCCATCGACACGAATAGACGAGGAAGAGAAAGAGTAGAATGGTCGAAACAAAAAAAAGTTATTTTAAAATTTGAAATCGACCGCTATGTTGTTTCTTTTTTTTTCCCTTCTTTATATACCACTCTTTCACAACTCATTCTTCACACAAAAAAACACACACTATCAAAAACTCTTTCACAAACTTCTCTAACTAAAATCATGTCAAACAACGTAAACCAATATCAAATTAGAATGTCTTTTTTGAACACACGCTCCCAGCTATGTCACTAACTAATCAAAGCCAAACAAGCCAACCATTAAGCTCCCTCTAACCTGCCCCCAATGGGTCCTCCACCATCTTGCCTCGTTAACTCATTTTCACAACCGTGTTATAATCAAATTAACTACAACCGTACTTATGTTCGAATGCAACAAGATGTTTTGCAATGGGGCGAGGTTAGAAATACTATGAAGTTTTTGGTGAAACCAATTTCGACAGGTTTGTCGAGAAAAGACTTGAATGCACATATGAGATATCGGAAATACTTGCAAGAGGAATCCGGTAGCAAGTTTTATGCGGAGACGGCGGGCTAGTGAGGAGGAGGAGGACGACGAGGCGGCCGACAACGATTAGTTTTATTTTTAATTGTAATGTTTTTATTTTTAATTGTATTAGGTGTACTTTTTTTTAATTTTAGTTGTAATGTTTAATTTTAAATAAAATAAAGTTTAATTTAGTGTTTACATAAATATAAAATAAAATAAATAAAAGTTGTGAAAGAGGTGTTATTGTTAGTATGTGTGGAAGATGTGGATGATCAGAAAGAAAAGTTGATGTGACAATGCGGAAGAAGTGTGGATGAACTCCCTATTGTATAAGACCTAACATTTCAGAGACCTATGTAGGAGATTTTATCTCTTTTTAACACTTGAAATTCTTGGATCCATCACTGCTTGTCGAGCTAGTCAAGTAGACTGACATCCGATGTGTATTTAAATGCATAAAATGATCTAAATCTTTGTTAATTAGTTATATAATTTTTAAATGTATAGCTCTTCGATAATGAATGAGAAGATTACGTAGACACTACAATTGGTTAATCGCAAAACGGTCAACAACCACAGTCAGATGCATTTCAAAACTTTTGATGAATTGTGTTGTGCAAAGCGGGCATGAAGAAAATATGTTTCTCAAATTCACTAGATTCGGTACATTCCACCGATATGCTTATTTGTGGCAAAAAGGTTGATAACAAGCAACCCAAACCGGCCCACATTAAGATGCCTATCCATGATGTGAGGGGCATACCTGACTCACTCGATGGTTATAGGTATGGGGTGTCTGGGTTTGAACCCAAAATCTTGTGTTATCTAGGGCATAGATATCCCCATCCATTATGCTTACAATTTTTTGTGATTGGGGTGATTATCCGGGGGAGTTTTTTTTTTGGAATGGCTAGCTTTATTAAACACCAAGAGTCAAACACCAAGTTAAGTACACCGCAGAGATATTTACAAATTATCCGGGGGAGTTGAAAAGGCCAAAGTGAGTTCCTCCTCAAAATGTTTAACAAGGGGAAGATTCACACTACACTGTATTTCTAACATATGAAAGGGTATCATAAAAAGTTAGCCAAAGAGATAAAAGGACCCGAACCAACTCCATTATTTATTCATATCTAAATAAGGATAGCTAATGCTAACCCGTCAACCCGAACCAACTTACTCCCCAAGTTAACTTGTTAAGCTAAAACATTTAACTAGAGATAAAAGGACCTTACTGGGCGGATCCGTATGATTCAAAATCACTCAACAATGTAGTACATGCATCAAACCTTGTAAAGTTCTCTACTAATCATATAAAAAGTTGTAGATGATCTCTTATTGCAATGGTTATAAAACATACAGCAGTTCTGTTATCACTTATCATATTCAATATTCCACATGCATTCATTTCCTTTAATTAAACTATTAAAATCCAAACTCTAAACTGACAAATGTAACGTTAATGGATCTACCGAACTTGACCACACAACCCCAACTAAATAAAAGTCCCCTTATGAGTTCTTACCCACTATCGGCCCACCTGACCACTCACTTTGTCACACCTTACATATTCTCACATTACTGAAGACACAATTCTATGAAGAAAACAAGACAAAGTGGTCTGATATTTCTCTGCTTACAGTTGCATGGTGAACTTTCAACTCTTATTCCCCACCAAATAGCATAATAGTAGCAAGAGAGGCATAGAGCTACACTAGTATACATAGCTTCAAAAGTTAAGCTTGATGCTTCAATTGATTATCAATATTGAACAAAATCAAGTACATTTCAAACATTGATGTATCGACCTTTGCAAGGTTATAGATGAACAAAATATGCTACTCAAAGTTACTAGATTCGGTAATTTCGACACAAGTACTAATGAAAGGGGTAATAATATAAAAAAGAAATTGGTTATAAGACAAGTTGTTTACAAAAGTATGCATTAATAACTAGTAACCATTATCCAAAAGCATCAGGGAAAATTACCGCCTGGATGGATAAACTGGTCCATGTAGACAAACCTGGAAAAGATCATCACCAAGAACTCGATATATTTCAAAGGTGAATGAACACAAGGCAATTGAAACCAAAGTGTAAATTGTTCAGAGTATGTTTCTAAACACAAAATACTGAAAAATCCATCAAACAACAGTAATCCACCGAAAAGAAATTCTTCAAATATAACGAATATGTGAAGCTAGAACAATTGGAAGATAGATCCCTAACATAAACAAAATTCTTTAACGCAATCTCCTGCCATCTTGACTTTTTCAACAGCATCAAACTCTGGCACTTGGTATAGGAACCGAAGGATCTCCCCTTGATTTACTGACCAACCAAAATCCCAAGTGAGTAAAAGCCTAAAACGGTAGTAAAACCATATATAAATAATAGTCACAATTGAAAGGTCAAAGGTATAACCGCTTATTAGGAATAAAGTTATGAAACTCAAAATGCTAGTACATTGTATGAGCCATAACTCATAAGAAACCTTTGGTTACCAGTTAAGTTCCCAGAATACATAAACTGGTAATGAGAGAGGTGACAAACACAACAATAATAGTAAATATACTACGAAGCTTTTCCATTAAACTTACACATAAAATAAGAGGAAAATACTAAATAAAATAAATAAATAGCACCAAACTTCAACAGAGGACTTGTTCATTTTCCAGCCGATACAATGGACAATTCTAAATGATATATGAGAAGGTGCACCTGAATAGCTCACAACAAAAGACAAAAAAAAAACTTATGGAAACATACCATGAATAAATTTTAGGGTAAACGGAGTAGTGGACTCATCATACTAATCATAGTGTGATGAAGTTTTCACGGTATAATGACTAGTCCAGAGCAGTGGCGGAGTGAGGATTCAAAGTGACGCGTAGAACAAAAATCTGAATGATTTTTGGCTACTTTTAGCAATGTTTAAGAGTTATTGACACTTTTGGTATTTTCCATTTCTCATTTAGTTGTACAATCACATCTTTAGTTTATTGTTAGGAATACCTTTCAAAAGTTTAGAGTTAGTTACATTGACCGAGTAAGGTGATAACTGATAAGGGGTTGGAGTCTATAGTTAGAAGATTTCTATGGAAGGTATGGATATGGGTAAAAAGATCAACTAGGTATCGTGGGATAGAGTAGCTTCACCTATGGAGATTGGGTGGGGGTGGAGGTCTCGGTTTAAATAATCTGAGGGACACAAACATTGCATTGTTATCCAAGTGCGCTTGGAGGTATAAGAGGGAGACAACCAGCTTATCGAGGACTCGAGGAGTCGAGGTCGGTGATAAAAGCACTTTATGACACGAAAAAATGTTGGTAGTTGCTCCCAGTTAATAAATACATACCCAGGGTTTGGGTTGCTATCGTAAAGAGTATTGAAAGTGTGAACATAGGGATTAATCAGTTATTCAGGGGAGTTGTCAGGGATGACAAGAGCATAAGAATGTGGCAGGACGTATGGGCCTGCAGTGAACCATTAGAAGACAGATTCCCTAATCTTTTCAAACTTGAGTAGGATAAATGCTGTCTGGTTGTGGAGCGTTTCGACAGGAGCAGCAACCGTTTTTCTCAAAGGTGGAAATGGGATAGAGCCCCAATTGCAAGCTTTGAAATGGAAGAGCAAGGTTGGGGAACTCGTGACTCGGGATTGAATCGGCGAGGGAGAGGTCAGGCTTTTTTAAAAACTCGGGGTCTGATCGGGGATAAATCGGATTGGGTTTTTATATATAAACGTAATAATTATGAAATTATATGTAAAACACTTCAAACATAATCATAATTGTTTATAAACATTTACATAATACTCCAAAGTTCAAACTTAATCGTTAACTTAAACCAATTTAAGATACTATTAAAAGTTCATTAAAAAACGTGTTGACCCGATTCTGACCAAGTCAGCCGAGTTTGACCAAAGTTGACCCAAGTCTTGATCCATTGACCAATTTTGATAGTGATCAATCCTCATACCCCAGACTCCGATCCCGATTTCTAGGCCGATCCAGCAGATTTTTACAACCCTGTGGAAGAGTGACATGCGCTAATGGATATGTTGGAAGGAATGGGATTGTCAACAAAGCCGATACATGGGAATGGCAAGAAGCAAACAGTAAGGAACTTTCTGAGTGCAACTGACTTCAGCAGTTCGGCTCCAGCTATGTTTCCAAGTGGCTAACATGGGTATCGAAAAAGTGCAATATTTTTGTATGGAAAGCAATCATGGACAGAATCTCAACTCTTGTGGAGCTAAAAGCTATGAGTTGCTAGTTTGGGGACTCAGTTTGTGTGCTTTGCAAGACGGGACAGGAGAATGTGGAACATTTGTTTTACTGGTGTGGGCAATGGTGATCCGTCAGCAAGTGGTGCAAGGAGGGTCCTTATTTTGTGTTTCATGTCAAGGATTTGGTTAAAATTCATGATCACACGAGGATAGGAAGGCATGAAAAAGGAGGACCTTGGAAGGGATAGTCATTGTGGCATATTGGTGCATTTGGAAGGTGTCGAATGATCAAAGGTTTTTAACACCAAAGGGATCATTCATAGTATCCAGAAACTAGTAATTTTGTGGTATAGAAGTAGATCAAGAAATAGATCAATTACATGGAAAAATTGGTGTAAGTTTAATTGATGTATAAAATGTAGTTTGTTGTTGATGGCTGCCTACCTAGTTTGGTGGCATATATATGAAAAAAGATTACCTTTCATAAAAAAAGTTACCTTGACGGATATCCTATATTACTTTGACCCGTAGCACCACTAAAAAAGGCATCATTTTTTGAAATATATTAAACTACATGGATTCAAGGGACCTGCAATATGAGTCCAGAGTTGCCTACCTCACACCGTGGAGTTGTATGTGTTGTTTGTTTGCTTTCTTTAGATATGAAATATCAGTTTGATCCATTTCAGGTAAAAAGGGTTTGCTGTGATGACAGTGTCATGCAAGTGTGGCAATGTGATCAAGTGTTCAATCTGTATGCACTTCCTAATCTACGCCTGCCTCTTGCGCATGGGCAATTGGACAAATACCGACAATATATTTTAAGGAAATAGAACAATCACCAATTACAAGATATTAACAGGAAGAGGGAAGTCTATAGTCCATCCTATGTCACAACATAAAAGGAACTTGATTAAAACAACATTATAAGTAGAACATACCTTATCAGTCCTACTGCTAATCATTGTTTGCCTCTTTCGCTTCAATGTCCCCTGAGGATAGGGAGATATAAGGCTCTGCACAAATACAGAGGCACGAACATCTTCGGAAGTCATGGGAAACGCTATAGGCTCATAACCAAAGTACACCATACCATACTCAAGAGAATATGACATAAAATCCCAAGACAATTTTACCGTGTACTTATTCATTACCCATCCTTGAAAGAAAGAACCACGACGACAAACTATACATAGACATTCATCCATACCTAACATAAAAGTCCCGAGATACCATGTAACATTAGTTAAACCATATCTATCATCATCAGGTTGCGGGATTTCTTTAAACTCCTCTTTACATAAATCAAAACACAAAATCACTTTTTTCTTATTCTCATCTTGCATAAACCAATAAAGTGCCCCGTTACATAACGTGCCAACATTAGTATATTTACCAGACACATACTTCACTTCACCAACAGTTTTCCACACATTCGTTCTCAACGCGAACACTAGAAACCCCGTCTCATTCTCACTTTTCCGAAAACCCAACACAACCTTAGAATCATCTAATAACGAATCATACCCGAAACCCCAACACAAAATCTTAGTATCAGAAACAAGGGGTCTAATCAATTTTCTAACTTCCCTAGTTGATGGGTTTGCTACAAAAACTTGTACATCATATGGGGAAATGCATACAAGGCCATTATAAGTACCGATAAAACGACATGACTTGAAATCAAAAGTAAGGACATCTACTTTATAACTAAACTTAAAAGGACAGACCATGGTAGATATTATCAGCCTTTTATTTACAAGTTCATGAAAATTGTTTTTGTTGGTATTATGATTTAGATGGGATTTAATGAAATGAGGACTAGTGATGCAAGATTTCCATGACTTGCATACACTTGTGCAAATAATGAGATCTTTTACATCCAATAATATTAGTACCTGTTCAAGGATATCTGGGACAAATTCAGACATTTCAAACCCTATTTACCTATACTCAGCAGTCAGCAGCACAACAGAAGAAAAGAAAAAGACGGGTGATTGCAATAACGATTCATTTTCCGCCTACGCAGATTCCCAAGTAGGTGAATGTTATATTGCATTTTGTTTGTAAAAATATTTTTTGAATTATTTTTATTAGGGGATATAATCTTAACTTCTTAACTCCTTTATAAAGATTACAGGTGACCTGTTGAAATGTTAGAAAGAAAAGAGTTGTGAAATGTCGATAGTACCCTTTAGCCTCACACAGAAGTCTTTTAAATTTTAAAACACATGCCCCCTCGGGACTTTCAATTCTTCTCCACTAAATGACTTTTCACTTTCATCAGATTCCTTCTCCTTCTTCAATTGCTCTATCTCTCTCTTTCTCTCTACCCTGACTCCATCCCTTCTAATCACAACCACCGCCGCTCATCACCACCAG
>JANDBE010000015.1:25103563-25114462 GCA_024320915.1 Erigeron philadelphicus
GGTTGGAATTGGAG
Organism: Erigeron philadelphicus; assembly: GCA_024320915.1. Lineage (NCBI taxonomy): Eukaryota > Viridiplantae > Streptophyta > Magnoliopsida > Asterales > Asteraceae > Erigeron > Erigeron philadelphicus. The sequence goes on from JANDBE010000015.1 coordinate 25,103,578, forward strand.
GAGATGGAAGAAAATCAATGGACTTTTTTTGGACTCAAAATAAGTTGGACTCATTTTATCTTTTCCCTATATATATATATAGATATATATATATATATCCAAATCATGCTTTGCAAGTGGGATAGAACCAACGGCACTCAAAGGACATCACATGGTGGGGCCTAGGCTTTGTCGGTGGTGGCTGGCCACTTAAGCAAACACGAGTGGTTGCAAATTCAAAATGGTAATAAATGACTATATATCCATATCAACTGCCAAATTCTTATTGCTCTTGATCAATATGTTGAACTATTCTTAAAACACCGACTGGGTCTAAGCAATCTAGAGTCTTTCTTTTCACCCCAAATGGCATCTACACAACCTATCTAACAAACTTAAATAGTGGGTTTGACAACTAGGTGGATCATTTCAAGTGGCACATGTGCACCACACCACCACCTATCTAAAAGCCTTAGATAGTGGGTTTGAACACTCGGATGACCATTGTGTGTATGAGAGAGAGAGAGAGAGAGAGAGAGAGAGAGTTAACTCATCTTTAGCTCAAGTCCTTTATTTGTACCCAAGTCCATACATCATACAAATAGAATTATTTAATAAAAATGGGATATCAAAAACGGGACACGCAAATTGATCAGTTACTACCTGCCGTAACCTTGAATATCAACTCTTTGTCAAAGAATTATACAATGCTTATGCTACACTTGTTATTTATCGGTTTCGTTCACACTTATGAGTAGGAAATGCCCAGTCAGTATTCTTATGTTTGTATCCAAAATAAAAATCATCCTTATATACTAAGTTGTACTTTGACTTAAAGCGAGCCTGTCATCCATGCAACTTCTAACTACATAAAAATCTGAAAGTATCAACTTCCCTCATAGATAGCATTTGCAATACCAAAAAAATAATTAAAGCAATAGCAAGATTACAGAAACAAAAAGAATAACATGTCCAGGAAGTAAAATACTTAATTTTAGCAATTCACTATGATGTGTGAGAAATGTAAATACTACATATGCATATCATGGAATTTGAAAACTCCAACCTAAACAATTAATATTGGTTAGTGAAGCATGTCATGTCACGTGACAAGTTATGTAATTTAAAGTTCACAGAACTGTACTCACAAGTTTGCAATCGTTATTGAGAAAGCTCACAGCCTTTGCTATCCGCTGCAGGCCCCAGGCATAATACTCATCCCTGATTTCACAAAGCAGTAGTAGTAAATGATAATTGGATAACAGAACTACATAACATACAACAATAGCATAGACCACAGATGAGGATGTTTATTGTTCTCAGTTAAGCAGCGTTGGGAACATCTCTCTAGAAACAAAGTAAACTGCATAAGAGGTGGTATTCTTAAGAAGCAAATGCAATAGAATCTTAAATAAAATTAAGCCAATTGATATCATGGTAACCTCAACAGATGAATGAGAGCTATATATGGTAAATAAAAACTAAGAGAATTCATGGGGGGGAAATATTGGCTTGTATCAATTGAACACATAAGTCATGACAATAAGAATAGAGACATTTAAAAACAGCATAAACAATTTAGTGTCCCAAAAATGCTCCAATTAGATCAAGTCTAAAGAAGCATGTTATAAAGCTTTTATCTCAAATTAGTCGAGGCATGCTAAAGGAGTCCGTAATGACCTAATAAGATCAAGTCTAAGAAAACAGATATTTTAGATTAGTAGAGACAACGTTAGAGAAGATAGCATTAAGTACCAACTGACCTAATTAAAAAGGACAATAAGATCGACACAATGAGCCTATGTACCTTTTTGTACCTTGTAATCCTAATTCCTTGATTTTTTCTGCAAGGGGCATAACAGGTTCAGTGACAATATATATAGTGACCTTCGTTGATGAGCCATCATTAATTTCAGCCTCGGTACTATGAAGAAACGATAAAACGTTTGGATGCCTGACCTGAAATAAATAAGCTTTAAACTCAGTTCACTACTTCACATACAACAAATAAATATGAAAACTAAGATACAAAAAGCACCCGTTCAGAAGCTTTATCTAAAACCGAGTCCATACAACCTTAGAAATTTAAGAGAAGGCGCCTGCACAGGCTATATATCCACATTTTCCACTTTTCACATCCAAACCCTTTTATATAAAAGATGTTTTTAGTATAAAAAGCTCTTTTATAGAAGTCAGTGACATGGAGCTTTTCCAAAACCAAAAGAGCTAATTAGACTTAACAGCTAATTAACTTATAAACATACGTTCATTCATATAATCCAGCCCAAACACCCCCTAAATCTTTCAGATTACAAATACCAAAAGAATATCACTAGACATACTGAATATGCATAAAAGACGGATGAACTGAAACTGTGGTTGTTTACTGAAAATATACATAATACATCTGAAATCAGCATACCTAAGTGCATATCTCATGCCTGAGAATGGCCCATGGGCCATAGCTATAGATATAGATGTAATATGTATTGAAAGCAACACATATCAACCAGTCTTGTGTTCATATGAAGAATATTCTTATATTCATGAAAGTTCAATTAATTTAGCTGTTGACAAATAACTCACTGTTCGAAGCCGTTTGACACCATTGCGAGCAGCAGCTATACGGCCATCACCAGCATTACGTCCCGTGAGTGAAAATATTGATACAGGGGATCCATCCAGCTGAGAAACAAAATGGATCTTACACTCTATCCCATGCATCAATTAAAAGAATGCACACTATGTATACAAGAACATACACCACAGATAAAGTATTCAGAAGCTATGTTGATACAAGTGATTGGCAGGAAAAAGCATCCTGGGCAACAGATTACTAGAGCTACCCAAAGAAATATATGAATTCACATTCAGATAGAAATTTGATAGGGAGCTACCAGGCTTTAAGAAATGTTTATCCTGAGGAAAACCACAATTGTGTTCTGGTTGTTAACAAATGTTAGTGCAGACTCTCTGTTGACACATACACTAAAATCAATCATGTAGTGATTACACTAGCAAAAATTGTCTCAGTTTCATTGCACTAAATAGTGACAGAAAAATTTTATCCTAAGTTTTTGTGAACCCTTACGGAAAGCAGGTGGCATATGGCTATGGAAAAAGAAAAAGAAGAATGAAATGTAATTCCAACATAAATGCTGACGAGTTATAGCTAACCTAATCTAACAAATGTCAGGATTACTATTTTCTTAGAAATCGTCATCGTTAGATGAAAAGTAAGGTGTGTACTAAAAAGAAAGCATGGCACTATAGACCCCAAAGAATAAAGTAATATACAAGTAAAACAGAACCCTGAGGCTATTAAGTCTTAATATGAACAAGTGATGCACAAGGGAAGCCTATGACAAAACATCAAAATCACATAATCTCAACCATTTTCGATAAATCAATATCCAAAGATTGCATTCAAATACAATCAAACGAGATTGAATATATTACTTACATGTAAAGACTAAACCAACCTTTTGCTCAGCTCGATTGACATAATACGCAAACCCTGACAAAGCTACGTAATACAACTAGATAGAGCACAACTTAGAATCTCCACAAAGTTCATGAAACAACAGACTGAAGCATAACGATTCATCATAACCCTAAATAAAATACTAAACCGCATTCTCTCAATCCTACATTCCTACTTAAACTATCATTTTCCTCGAGCTATCTACCGTCACGATCGCATTTCCAAACATTTTTCATAACATAATCCAATAGATAAAAACTAAAAACGATGCGCCACGATAATTCACTACAATAATTTTGCTCAATTAATCTACTAACCAGATCTCACAGCAACGCAAAATCCGATTCCAATATTTCATCGCAAAATTAATGATAAATCATACTAAGTGTAAGTGATCTGTAATATAATACTGTATAACCATAAATATACATTTGCTAACAAAATTAAAGAACGATGTGAAATTCAGTTCATAAGTTTTGATCACAGCATTATATGTATATATATAAATGTATATGTATATATGTGATCATGTATGAGTACCTTAGAAGTGCCGCGAGAGTGAGTCCAAGAGGCCCAAGCGGAAGAGTAAGGTTCTCCGATATTGTAAGGCAGATCTTTAACGCCGGCCACGGATCCGGCGACGACGTCTTTCAGGAATTTGAACATTCTCTCTCTGCTAAAACTTTTCAGTTTTATCTTCGTCTCTAGAATATAGCGATCGGGGCGATCTGACTACTGTTTTCAGAGGAGATCCGGGTGATAGGGGCGGATAATAGATTGAAATTGCTTCTTTTTTTTTATGTTTTAACTGCAGTAAAATAGATAGATAAATGGGAAGCTTTATGACTTTATCTGCATAATTACATATTTAACCTTCGCAAAACTAACTTGTCAACATAGGGGGCGTTTGGTTCGCAGAATCTTAAAAAATTCATTGTAATTAGAATTTGAATTCCATGTTTTACCATGTTTGGTTGGACAAATTGATGGAATTGAAATTCAATATTTTCCATCAAATTTCTTAAAATATGGAATTTAGAATTTCATCACAAAACCCATGGAATGTTTTGAATTCCAAAGGAATTCAAATATTTGACAAAATGACCCTTCCATGTTATTATTATTATTATTATTATTTTAATTTATTTATTATTGTTATATTACTTAGATTAATTTATTTTAAATTTATTTTATTATTTATTAAATTTTTATATTATGATAAATTATATTTTCTATTCTTATATTTATTATTGTTATTATTTATAGTAACTATTTGTATCTTTTTTGTATTATTATTTGTTTTTTATTATTAATTATTTATATTTTTATATTATTTTTTTAACTATTTATATTATTAATTATCTATATTATTATTATTATTATTATTTAGTTATATATATTATTAATTTTTTATATATATATTTTTATATTATTTATTTATATTTATAAATAAGATAAATTTATTTTAATTATTATTATAAATTATATTTTTCATTTTGTTAATTATTGTTATTAATATATATTATTTTTATAACGATATTATTTATTTAATTGTATTTATTTATTAAAATATTAATATTTTGTTATATTTTATTATTATTATTAAAATTTATTATTATATTATATTAATATTATAATTTATTTATTTTAATTATTTATCAATATTTTTTTATTCTTAAAATTCTATTATTAATTTTTATTTAATATAATGATAATTATTGTTATAATTATTAACTTATTATGATTTTTTTAATTTAATATAATTTTTATTAATTTAATTTATAATTATTATATTATTATAATTATTATAGTTTTATGATAATGCTAATTTATGGTTTATTGATATATTATAAAATTTTTAAAAAAATAATTTTGTCATTTGTTATAATTTTAATTCAGATTCTTTAATAAAATTTTGTCAACAAAACACATCATAATTTTTAAAACTTTTCAATTTTAATTCCTTCAAATTACAATTCCTTTCGGATATTCCAATTTAATCAAAAACATTCACCAAACAAAACAAGCCCTTAGAATATATTAACATCAGAAAGTATAACCAAAACCCCCAAAACTTTCTCAAATTCAGCCCTAGAAAATGGCTGCTGTTGCAGAAGAAATCATTACACAGAAGAAAATGGCTAATACTAGTAAAGATCTTCCTGAGGAAATCATCACACAAATCTTATATAGTGTACCAGCTAAATCTATAGGCAGGTTCAGGAGCGTCTCAAAAGGTTGGCTATCTCTTCTCACTCACCCGGATTTCATTAAAACCCATGATCAAAATACCCTCATCCACAAACATCGCCTTATATTCAATACCACCAAGAATTCCAAAATCAATTGTCCTGGACTTTATTCAAACCCAGATAATGAACCAGTTTTAAAATTTTCAGATTTCGGGTTAGACAGAGAAATACGTCGGTGTAAATATATTCCTTATTTAAAGGTATGTGGCTCTTGTAATGGCCTTGTTATGGTGAGTGCTGATAACTTTGTTGGTTATTATATACACTTGCTTTTAAATCCCACTACAAAAGAATCAATTATATTGCCAGAAATCTCTGATGATTCTTACATGAATGATAATGAAAGTTATAATCCTGACTGTATGTTTGGATTTGGTTATGATTCCGATACGGATGATTTTAAGGTTGTTTCCCTCACTTGCTTATATGATCCAATAGCGCACGGTCGTATGTATGTGCATGTTTATAGCCTTAGAATGAATAACTGGAGGCTGTTAACTCATACTCTTGATGGTTATCTTTTTATATATGCAGAGGAAGAAAGTGTTTATGTTAATGGCTTTCTTCATTGGATTGTTATAAAGAGTGTTAATGGCTTAGAATCAACAGTTATTTTGGCTTTTAGTCTAACAGATGACAAGTTTAGTGAAGTGCCATCACCCGAAATTGTTGAAAGTACTTACTATTTGTCTAGTGATTATTGTCAACTTGTTGTTCTCGGTGGAAAACTTGCTTTGTTCCATGAAATGCAAGGTGAGATTTGGTTAATGAATGAGTATAAGATAAAAGAATCTTGGACTAAGATTTTGCTCCATGGAATCCATCAAATTCCAAGGTTTTCACCTGATCGTTATAATAAGCCAATGGTTTTTTGCCACGATGGGAAATTCATGGTGGCCAATAGCGATCGGATGATGGTGTATGATGATGAAAAGGGGAGTTTCGGGGAAACTGTTTGTGTTTGGGATCCTAGAAACTTCAAGGTTTATGGTAGTTATGTTGAGAGCCTTGTCTCGATTGCTTCGTGCATTGAACAATGATCGACTTGGTTTATATATCTTAGCTTGTTCGTTCGTTAACCTTGGCATGTGTCCACTTCATGGTATTGCTCTAGAAAAATTAGATAGTAGTAAGTAGTAATTGGTTTTTAATATATGTTTTTTTCAATGGTAGTACGTGTTTTCACGTTATTGCTCTAGACACATGGTCTTAAAGTTATAATGTATTAGACTAATGAATTATGATGTTTTCAATATATATGGGTACTTCTTGATCTCAACTTGTAAACTCATTTCACAAGAGCTTTCTTAGTTTAACAACTAATAACAATGTTAGAATGTTATATGTTATATGAACCTCGCTATTCGAACCAAATAGATTATTGGCATACAATTGAAATGGGTGAATTGGTCGCAGAGTTTTTTGTGAGTTAATCATGTTGTCTTCTAGTTTCGTCATAGTGCTTTTGTAATTTTATACTTCATGAAGTTTAAAACTAACTTGCTCGATCGAACCGGCCTGTCAAAGCCACTAGAGATGATTTTTATGGTAAAACTTCAACAAGAGTAATCAATACCCTTTTATGATCGGAGATGAAGTTTTCTGGTCGCCGCTTCGTTGGCGACCAAAGGTCTAAATTGAGAGAATTTCATGTTATGGAAGTGGTCGTCGGCTTGCTACTCTCTCATCGATGGATGAAAGAGCAATGAAAACACGTATTTGGTGTGTTTCTCTTTTCACCCTTCTTCAGCAACTCACGTAGCCCCTTTTAACTCAGCCTACATATTAACATATAAAACTTTAATATTATTTACCAATGATTACCCATTGCTGTTTTCGTGGAATACAATGTAATGGAGCTGTAAAAGAATTCAGTTTTCTCCAGGGCATTTTTAACACCTTATATGCATCAACATTTCGTGACTTGTCACTTCATAATGACAGTGACAGTTATGACATAGACCTAAAAAGCAAGCTGCTTTTTCTTGTGTATCCTAGGAAGAGTGCATGTCATAGAATCAAAATATGGAAATGCAGTTTTTGCAATGAAGGACGCGTTGAACTTTATAAAGCGTTGTGAGTGAATGTCGTCATCTATGATTAGTGGGTCTGTTATTGAGTACTTTGAGATAAGTGGAAATTCGGAAGATGGGAAAGGGTTTTGAAGCTTCTTAGGGATTTTAATCTTGTTAGTTTGGGTTTATATCGGTCGCTAATCAGGATGCATGTAGCCAATGGAAAACCATTTGGTCAAATTGTTAGATTTATGGAGGAAGATAAGATAGACATGGATGATGAAATTATCACCCTCGTTCAAGCTTCACAAACTAGGCATTGTCACACATACTTAAAAGACAACCAGAAAATCAAGCCGCCACGAGTTTCTGATTTCAGGTATATCCTTGTTCCCTATAATTGTTCAGTTTTCCGACTTTTTGATTATACAGTATACTAGTATAATCCCTTTCATGTCTTTTATGATGTGCAATCTCAACAAATGGGCGTGTCAAGTTTAGATGGAGTGACAGTTTTAAGTTGGAACATGCACAAAGCAAATGTTCTATTGAGTCTGAGTTCTGGTGGACTTGAAACTGTCACAAGCATTGCTTGCAGAAGCTAGAAAGTTTAGACGTGTGTTATTTTCTTATCTAAAGAGCACATGGTGGGATCGAACATGCCTGTTATGAATAAGTATCTTCTATTCAGAATTTTATAGTGGTTACCAATGGGGAAGGAGATTCTATCGGGTTTAAACTCCAGTAGAGTTGGAAATGTTCCTTTTTGGAATTCAGTGAAATCAGTCATTTTTTGATCAAAAATTTTGGTTCTCGAAGCTCTATATGATATTCCACCACTGCTTAGTTGATGGTGTACATGAATTTCTATACGGTCCTGTGTTTTGTGTGCCGTTGGAAAGGGTGGGAGAGATCCAGACTTCGGCACTCCGTGTCACAGTCTTAAGCTTAGAAGAGCCTAGTTTGGCTTAAGCTTGCTATGTTCTTTAGCTTTTAGGTTCTCATATTAGTATGTTCAAAACACTTAAGTATCTGCTTTCAGTGGCGGTACTAAAGGGGGGGCAAGGGGGTCCAATGCCCCCCTCAAAAATTTAAATTTGTCATGTATTTTTAAATTTTTCATGAATTTTTTAAAAATTTTAATAGGTTTTTAATATTTTGCCCCCTTTTAGATTTACCTTTCATAAATTATCTAATTTTGCCCCCTTTGGTATTTTTTTTCTGGTACCGCCTATGTCTGCTTTTGGCTTCTATAAGGTAGTTGTTGCGTTTATAAATAAATTTTGGTTTAGGTTTGATGCCATATCGATGGTTTTAGTTGGTTCGGAGTCCTTTGAACCCCATGACCATTGAACCCATTTCAATATGTGTGATTACCTGGCAGATCAAGTTGGTACTGACTCAACTGTAATAAGGTGATTATATTTTAGGGAAACTCTTTTAAAGTGAAAAATGGTTATGTGTTTCAAGTTTGATTTTTAAATGGTCTTTTTTGAATTCTTTATTAAGGTTTGTCTTGAAATCATTCACCATATTATTATATGCTCGAGGTGTGAATGAGCCATCATTTATGTTGCCTTCATCTTGCTCTTGGCCAAAGAGATACTTTCTAATAATTTTATAAAGTAAATATTTTTAGGCAGAAACCAGCTATGAGTATGGGTACAGCAGCAGAGTTCCTCATGTTTAAACCTAAGCAACTGCAATTCATTATTTGTATAATGATGCATATGAAAAAAAATCTCATTTGAACACGCTTTCTGCCAGGTGTGATGAGAAAGCACTTGAACAAGTATTGTGTGATCATGTTATTGTTACTCTGATGGAAAGAAATATTACCAAACCATTGGATCCAGCAGCAGCTGCCTTAGCAAAAACAGTTTACTCCAGACTATATGGTTGGTAAGAACATTGAAACTAATGATGGCATTCTCAACCCGTTTACTAGATGAAAGAGTCGATTCCTGTTATGTTCTATCCTTAGCTGTTGAAACCGGTAAAACAAGAAATACATAAATGAGAAATGGGTTAAATGGTCCAAAGCTTGACAGTTACTAGAAGTCAATTCTGGTTATGTTCTATACTTCCATATCCTGTTGATGTGTATCCAGGGCAAGTCAGCTTGTATCTGCGGATGTTTAATATGCATATGTTATGATATACTTAATGTTACTGTGTCGTATAGCTTGTTTTTCTGCTAGTAATGGGAATAAATGCCTTTACAATACTTGTTTGGCATAGAATAGTGTTCTTGTGTGAGAATATTTGAGATACTGTAATACATAAAATTACTGCCACTCTCTTCTACAATCTATTTACAATTACCTGCTAACCTTTTCTTTTTTTTCAACATCGAAAACCATCTTAGAAACTTTCATGCAAATCCAAATTCTAGAGTATCAAATTCGTGTCTTTAGAAGTCGCATATGAGGTATGCCATTTTCTATCTGTGAAGGGATGTAATAGTAGGGGAAGAAAATTGTTATAGGCATGTTGTTGTGTTGAAAAGGGCAAGAAAACAGCCTCAGTATTACTGTCTAGGGGAATCTACGGGTGATGACCAGGTTAAACGCTTTCCCAAATCCTTCTTCCCGAGTCCATATGTTGGCTTAACAGTAACATTGACTACTGCAGAGCAAATTAAGAAGCTTTATGAAAGGGACATGCAGTTTGTCAAAGGTTTTGCATATCTACTACTTGGGTTTTGCATACGAGGCGGTTTGGGTCATCAGGTGCTAAAAAAGAGTTATCTTTATCGCTGTTTTAAGATTAACACCCAACACCAAAACTATAAGGAGCGGGACACAAAAAAGACACCAATTTTGATCTTAATTCCTAGTACACTTTACAGTGGAATTTCATTTGGAGTTCAGTTGATATTAAAATGAACATACAATTACATATTATGAATGCTGAGAACTAAAATTGCTTTTCAGTTGGCTAAAATTTAAATTGGCTAATTAAAAGCTGAATAAAATTTCAAGCTAATTTAAGATACCCAGTACCTATATAGTTATTACTTACGAGTAAAACATACAAACTCTAACATACAAACTCTAACGAATATCCATTTAATAATGTATCAAAACTAAATTTGAGAGAAGAGTTTTGTTTGATACCTGAAATATCATTGTTGTTTGGGATGTGAAATAGGG
>JANDBE010000015.1:25500171-25511664 GCA_024320915.1 Erigeron philadelphicus
TGGTATTACAGTACTGACATTAGGCTTTTTAAAACATTTGGAAATTGGTTATTTTATGTATATTAATGAATTCTTAAGCTTGGAAAATAGATATATATATATATTATCAATAGGTAGTAAACCATAAAATAGATAAATTTTATCAATAAGTCAAGATTCTTCCATTTTGTGTATACAAAGATGGAGTTAGTGAACTTTTTGTTAAAGTCCATCATCATTTATAGAAAATTCTGGAACCGCCTGAGGTAGTTTGTGTTACATTATGTGTAGGATGCATTATTCATATTATTACATCATATATTTATCCTTCATACTTTCTCCTAAATATTTATAGGTTAAATGGTTAACCTTAACCTCAATTTTATGATAGGAGTTTTAGTTTTGTACAAGTGGCTTAAGTGAAACTTTATTGAATCTAAATTGCAGTTTTGGAAGTAGGCTGCAACGTTGTTTATTACTTGTAATATCACTTTCGTGAACATGGTTGTCGGATGCTGCCTTATATTGATAACTTTGCATATATTGGAGGTATGGAATCTCATTGCTTTTTTGTCCCGAATTTTGCTTGGCAAGAATGCCGTCATCTTCTGGATGGAGCTGGATTACACAGTCTACCAATATGTCTTTTGTCTTCTATTTGTTATCTTTGTTTTTTGGGTAAGCTTTCTCCATCTGTATTTTTGTCCAAGTTGGTTACCAAATAGACAATATATTATTAGAGGTAGCCTAATAGGCTGGGTTACGCATATAATCATCATTAATGCTGCATTCTTGAGTTGTTTTAGCAATAGAAAGGACAAGAAAAGAAAAGGATAATTTGTTTTTTGCATTCTCAAGTTTTTTTAGCAAAAGAATAGAATAGAAAGGAAAGGGTAATTTGGCCCCCTTTTAGTCCAAAACTTTTATGGCAAAAAATGGGCAGAATCCAAAGGAAACCCACCTCACATGTTGTATAATTACTTTTTTATCCTAAAACTTATCAAATACTGAACTGGTTAATTGGCTTTTTAGTCTTTTAATTCTTTCTTTTCTTTCTTTTCTTTATGTCTCAAGAATGTTTTTTAAGTCTATAAGTTTCTTGTCTTTCTTCTCCTATACATTCTTATCTTTTCTTTTCTTTTAATTTAAAACCAAAAATAGAGTGTAAGGTTAACTTAGATGTTGGGATGCTGCCTCATGTTGATATGATAACTTTGCACATATTAGAGGTTTCTTAACGGGTTTTCTCCTAGGTTTTGTACATCTTTTTCGTACCCAGATCGCTTGGCAAAAATGCATTAAATATTCCAGTTGAAGCTTGCAGCACATCTACCAATACGTATCCTCGCTTCTATGTTTGACTTTTTTGGTTGTTAGGTAAAATTTACCAAAAAGACATGTATTAATTAAAGGTGGCATAATTAGGTAGATTGGGTAATGAGTCAAAGCATGTTGGTTTTTTGGTGCTTGCTGAACTGGTCGGTTTCGGTGCTTTCCCATGAAGCAGTCCAGATTTATGTCATATTTATAGTTTACATAGCTGGTGAGTAAGTGTGTATCAAACATGTATATTCTAAAAACATTCTGAAATTTTTTGATTTCTTTACCCATTTAACCTGAAAAAGAATAGACATAGCAATGTAGTTTGAAGTAACCATTTATGAGTTAATGCGTGGAAATTGATTCCTGTAGACATTAGCTATTCATCATATGACAAGTTAATCATATTTGTCCAATATCCAATGTGATTTGTATATGTTTCAAACTTAGACTTTCAGTTTTCATATTTATGTAGTCATGGCTGGTAACTAAGTGATGCTTTTTAAATGAGAAATGGTAATAAGCATTGTAACTGAGGCTTTAAGGAGTAAAGCGTTTTCACATCTGGCACGCCTCAAAAGTGACTGGAACTCCCCAGGAACGCCCAACATACCGCCCCTAGTGGCGTTCCACTTGGAAAATTTTGTTGGCTCGTTTGAAATGGAACGGGTGTTCCTCCTTTGACCAACCCTCTTTCCAACGTATACTCCCTTTAGTTTTTAATTTTCAAACAAACACCCCGTGACAAGTTTTAAGGAACCCTCACTCCAAGGGGAACCCCTCTTTTTAAAGGGAACTCCACATGGCAAGTTTTAAGGAAAAAAATGAGTTTTTAAAACCCCTTATTCCATATAGCCTAACTACCCAATAATAACAACAGATAACGAAACTTTAAATAATAAAAAATGATAAATACCTTTTAGAGAATAGCCAAAAATCTTTCAAAGAACAAAATGATAACATATGGTATAGATTTTTTGAAGAATTTTTTCAAAAAAATTATTCACTGGAACAAACTTTTACACTTAAACATAAAAAAGAGCATTCTTATGGATTGGGTAGAAAGTGTTAAAAGAAAAAAGTACAGGGACCTAAGATGGAAAATTCGGCCAGAATCCAGAAGGAAGTGTATTTGCAGTCGTTGCAAATTTCTGCGTGTATATCATCGAAACTGTAGAGAGAAAACCATAAAGAAATCAACCCTATATATTTTCAGTGAAATTAATAACTGATTTGGATCAAAACCCAGCTGTCTTTCAACATTATTATTGTAAATTTCTCTTATAATATTGTCTCATTTAATTGAATTGATTGATGAGAGAGTGTAAGTAAAGGGGGTGAAGATGGAAAGTGGAGGGAAGTTGGTAGTGGAAAAAGTAGGTGGAAAATCAACTGTAACAAGATGTTTTTCCAATTACCCTCTCAAGTTCATCCTTCCCTCTAAGGTATAAAACTTTATTATTAGCTTAAATTTTATATATGTACATTGTTTTATGAATATGTATTGCTCAATGTTCATACACACATAAAAAAAAAAGTAACACCCAATACCGTCTTCGACTGTGTATGAGGAGGTTTATATGTAGACGGTCTTACCCCTACCTAATGTAGAAAATGGAAAAAACTCTTGACCTCTGTCTCCAAAGGCAAAAGTTCCAACCACTTGATCCCACCCAATTGGTTTATATGTACATACATACATAGATTTATATATAACTAATATTTCTGTATATGGTGTTGCTGGTGTGTATCAGGCAGGGCGTTCCGATGTTGATTCTGTATGGATCTACACCCTTACTTACGGCGGCGGCATTGTTTCCGTAACTTTCTGATTTTAATAAATACTCTTTTATTGTATTTATATATATATATTTATGTTTTCCATATCCTTGATTTTTCTGAAATTTGTTTTAAATTTATCCCCTTTTGTTATAGTATATTGAAAATAATATATGCATTCATCTCTTAAAACCTCTGTTTTATGTATTATATGTATCCAACTCTCATTCCATCTATAATGTGTATGAAATTGGTTACCTATATAACAAATTACGAGTTTTTATTTCTTCACACGTGGCGGCCATACAAGTTGCCTCATCATCAACAACGATGATACTTTGGCGGTTCACAATTTTATGAGCTTACCTACATACAATCCTAGAAATTGGAAGTTTGATACATATAATACACGTTTTGAGAGTTGGATACATATGCAATAGCAAAACGTGACAAGTTTATACATTTTTATGCATGTGTTTCGTTTCTTTATTATTGTTTTTATGTGTTTGTGATTGTAGGGTGACTGTATTTTGTTTGATATAACAATTGAAGATGGTTGCACTGCTGTTTTGACAACTCAGGCATCTACTAAGGTACTGCTTCATTTTCTTCTTCACGCGCACACACACACACACACACATATATGTAATTATGATCTATTGCGTTGCAATGCCCATGCTAAGTATTTTGATTCGATGCTTCATACGCTCTCTTTGGATGTGTGACGAGTTTTACATGGGTTGTATAGGTTTACAAATCGGTGGCCCTGAAGTGCTCTCAGCAAATGATGGAGGTAAGATATCCCAAAAGGTTCTAATATGTGCTTCGATAATCTTACAAGTTCTCTATATGTGCTTTGTATGTATGCATAAATAAACTCATTACCTCCAATTGAGTTTCAGCACGTCTTTTTGGCGAAGTTATGTATTAAACTATTAAAGTCATCTTTTGAAGCATCACCCTCCTTACATATTATTGATGCTATTAAATTTCATTTAGAAACTTTTCGAAATTTTTATAAGTGAAGTTATATTAAACCACTTACATGGTACGTGTAATACCAGTATTTTTTGGATTGATGGGCTCTTATGTGTCACGTTTAAACTATGTTGAAGGATTTTATATGTGACGCCAAAATCTTTTAGAGGGCATCTCCAATGTACTCACCAATTCGTGCATCAAATTTTGTGTAAAATGGATAACTTTAGACACTAAATATGTTTTTTGCTCCAATATATACACACTTAGAGTACCCCGATTTGGTTTCTCTTCAATATTTGTATAAAATAAGTATTCTTTTAAAAATTTTACATTAGGAATTATATAAATTAAAACAGATAGCTCTGGTATAAAATGAAAAAAATATATTGAGTAATATGATAGAAATAGTAGGTACTGAAATGCGGTGTAAAATGTCCAAAAATGTAGTGTTACACTAAAAATTACACCAAATTTGGTATCTTGGTTGGAGATTGATTTTTTACACCAAAACACCAAATTTGGGGAGATGGTCTAATAATCTTACAAAATGTTATGGAATGGGAAGAAATATAGTGATGGTCGTTGTCATAAATGTGAGAAGAATTGAAATGGAACCCAGAAAATATAGATTAAAGTTTTATGGTTTAACTAAAGTAAGATACCTGCTTTGACTTTTTTTTCTTATTTGAAAACTTGTAAAATGTCTAATATTTCCAATGTAATAGGCAAGTATAGGGAGTGATGCCCTTTTGGTTGTCATTCCAGATCCGGTGACATGTTTTTCTACCGCAAGGTACTCTCAAAAGCAAGTGTTCAACATCATGTCCGGCTCGAGCTTGCTTGTTGTTGATTGGATCACCAGTGGGCGCCATGAAAGTGGAGAAAAATGGGATTTCACTCTATATCGAAGCACCAATCATATATTTTTGGAAAATAAACCTTTGTTTCTTGACACGGTATCTTTTCTCTTCATTATCTTTCTTTTAGAGTCACTTATGGAAGGGTATTTGTTAAAACCTTTTACTATTTTGTGGTAACTTGTTTCCAACCCTCAACTGTCAATTTTAGGCAGTGTTTTAGCCTATAGATAAGCATGATAAAACTGATTATGTTATTTCAAATTGCAATGGTTGTAGATATGTTTTTTTTTTAATTGTTGAGTTTGACTATATAGCTCACAGGATAGTTTTTCATGGTTAACCGAATCAACCTATGATCGTAACCAAAAACTAATTATGGACAATATTTGATCGAAGCGGATTGGTTAAGGAAACCACTTACAAAGTATGTTTTGGGTCATGACCAAACCATGCACACCAATGGTAAAAGGTGATACAAAACACAACTTACAGGGTCCAAATAAATAAATTTACTGCAGGTGGCAGAATGAACAAGTTAGGTGAATAAACAGGTTAAAGCAGGTCGGTTGGTTGGCTCGCTAACACCATTTTCACAATTCTTGAATTTAGTAAATAAGTAATGCATTTAATATTATTAGGAAGTGAATGATAATGTAATAATAACAATAACTATTATAAGATAGGCCATTATAAGCATTTGAATACACATTGTATGAGTTTTGACCTGTTTAATCCATTGAACTCCACCCTCCTTTTTTCCAAATTTCACTGTACAAACCTTGTTTACGTTAACCTTGCCATTAGGTATTGGTGAGTCCTGAATTTTCCAATGTTATTATCCATAATGGTTTATGGCAATTTCAGGTGCTTCTTGAGAACGGAAATGTTACAACAATTGCTGAACGTATGCAGGATTACCAAGTAATTGCAATGGTTATTCTGCTAGGGTGGGATTCTAGGCATTGAACCCTATAAGTTTTGGGAAACTATGCTTGTGTTAATTTGCATTCCCAGTACTGATATGAAGTTTTATAAATCAAGTTCTGTATTAATCTTATGCAGGCCTAAGTTGAAGCACATACAAAACCAAGTCCAAGCAGATGTTAAGAAGATGATGTCAGGGCAATTACATGCTCCGTCTGCCGGGGGACGCAATAACGCGTCTAAAGGTGGTGGCTATGAAAAGCCATCCCTTATCGCTTCTTGCAACTCTTTTGGTCCAAAGGTACTGATCCCTTTTCTTAGATATGGCCATTTTGACCCAGTTACTAAGCAATGGGTCGTTTTTGGTTTTTTGTTATCTCAAAAACGATCCAAATCAGCAGGTAACCAGTCACCTTTGTTTTGATTTTTCTTGAAAACCACTTTTTGATCTTCTGGGAATTAAAGTAGGTCGGGCCCCTGCCCTTGAACGTCGAATGAAATAGGTGATGCTTGGAATCCATCATTGGCTAAACAATCAATTGGCATCAAGTTTTTTCTCTAAAATCCTATAGTATGTAGATTGTAGCCAACAAAAAAACTTCTTGTGTATTAGTCTATTAGATGAACTATGAAAGAAATAAGTTTTGTTTGTACTGGTTTACCTGAACAGCGGGTAACTGGTCACCTTCATTTTTTTTAAAAGTTACTAAGAATCAAATAAATGACACATAAGCTGCCATGTCACCATCTTCTTCAACATCATTTTCAAGCCAGTATCAAATTTCCGGAGACACCTTTTTCTTCCGGCAACACTACTTTTCCGGTGAATGATTTCAATCGTTACATCTTCCTTTTTGAACTTTTCTTTATCTTTCAGTTATTACAAAGAGTTCCTAAATGACATTTCCATTTCATATAGAATGACACCATGAAAATCAATATGAAATCACAAAAAACAACTTGTTCCTGACAGGCAATAAGCTTGCAAAACCAAAAGAAAAAAGGAGAAGTGGTCAAACCGTCAAACTGGTTAAAAGCCTGTGTTTAGTTACTGCATATAGCTATCCTATCTTAATTTTTTATTTAACGATTTAGGACTTATTTGTTTTGATGTAATTGATTGCCAGACATGGTAGTTGAATGACCATATTATGATTGTGTTTATCGGCTGGAATGTAATTACAAAGAGATGGAATGGATTTATACATTCCATTCTTACGTTTGGTTGAAATAAAACAGGTCTTCATGCGAAACTGCTATGTTATATAACACAGTGTATAATTTTTGTTTCTACCCTATACAGTATTCAAGTATAAATAATACAATTCAAGCATTATAAAAGTTTATTAAAACCTGAATTAAGGCTATAATGAAAAGGTTCATTTTTCTAGTTAGATTATAAAATAATTTAATTAATGATTTAGTTGGTGGATGCTAATAAGATGTTTTTTGAGTTATTACTTTGTCAAGAACATAGATGATTAATGATCAAGTAGGCACAGTATATCAATGTCTATAGAGGAATGACTGAATGAATAATCTACCTTACATTAATCCAGAGTTCTTCAACCACAACACAGGATCTACCAAATGAAGATCTTAAGAAACCACTTTAGACAATTAAAGAGATCCTGAGTTTGGCAGTTTGCATATCAATCCTGACACACCGATGATAATAGGGTTTTGATTGAAATTTTTTAAAAGATGCATGATGGAGTCTATATTTTACTAAATCTTGTTAATGCATGCTAATCACTTAGTTTTTTCTGTTCAGTAAATACTCACACACCCTTTGACCAAGTGGGACTTGAACCCATAACCTCTTGGTTGATGAGACCAATATAGTCAAAGCTGAGCGTTTTGGGAGTCGGGTCTCTTAGTCACTCAGGCGAAGCCAGACAGCATTGTTACCTTATCATTGCTGATCTCTCTCCTTTGTAACTAGGCGTGTTGGGTGTGATAGACAACTCTGCCCTTCGAGTTAGATGATTTAGATAGTCATCAGATGTATGATTAGGTTATTGAGTTGGCATTGAAAATATAATAGACTCTTCTCCTTTCTCCTTAATGAGCTTTATGACTACTTGCATCATTGTGCGAGCAACCTTGGTTGTCTCAAGAAAAAATATTGTCTTCACAAAGTTCTTAGTTACTTTAGTAAAGGCTATAGCTTAGAGACTACAAGTTTTCAAGCTAAGGTATTCGAGCCCACCTTCAGAGCTCTAGGCCAAAAACCTGTTGATTACATATTTCATGCCCTTCGCTACTGATGTATTGCTCTGTTTCAAAGTTTATGTGGATTAGATCATATTTAATTTGTATAATCCTGCAGGGAGTCGGTGTTGTCATCAGGATAGCTGCCACAACAACTGAATCAGTGTACAGGTTTCTTCAATGTCACTTGGCTGATATGGAACCAATGCTTGGTTTGTGTCCCTACCAGTAAATCGTGAACAATCTGTGGATCTGTCTCGTACAGCAATCTGTAAGTAATGTAGCTCTATTGCATTTTCCCGTGTTAAAGGATTTTGACACACGGGAGCTCTACTGCTTTGATGATGATGATGTATGCTACATACCCAGGACCCTGGATGTGTTCAACTCTTCATAGTTGATTTCTGAAATAGTCAAAATTTCATTATCGCTGAATTGATTCATACCAGGGACATGGAAATTTCTACCAATTTGTATTTGAATGGATCGATTTGAGTAGTGTTTTTCTTGCTCACAAACTGGTCAAATAAAAATATACAGCTAAAAGGAAACAGGGCATGAGTTGAAACGTGAAGGTCACTCTGGAATCTTTTCTAGTGCAGACAACCTACTAAATCTTTTTTGTTTAGATAATTATCAAACTAAATAGTATGCTTATTCATAATTAACACATAAGTTATTTATTGGTTTATTCAATCCAACATCCACCCCGTGCCATATTGGACCCATTACCTAACCTTTTTTTTTTTTTACAACAGATGCCCATCACCTAACCTGTTTCATATGTTTGTGCTCTATACTCTGTGCAACACACCCCTTAAACGTAATATACAGATGTTTGCATTGTGATCGCGCAACAAATTTGATGCAAAGGCGAGTAGCTGACCTTGCTTTTGTATTTGTTCCACAGGAGAAAATGTTGAATATGGTCAAGGGAAATGCCATAATTTATGCATTATGTGGCGAATGCTGGTGCATTGTGAAGAGACTAGCTTACAGATCGTAGAGAAACTCGTTACGTTATGCAGTCCATCTGCTATGACAATGGAAGGCCTTTAAGACGAGCATGGTGCAATTTATGTGAATTTTTTAGCCCGAGGATAGATCTTTGTGAATTTTGTGATTGCGTTGATTTGGTAATTCTTTTAAGTTCAACGGTCAAAGTTTGAAGTCAATTTAACGTTTTCATGACAATGGTTCAACAAAGATCAAATTTTGCAAGGTCCTTGAGTTTTGTATCTTTCCTTGGTGTGTTTGCTGCGGTTTGTTTTGGGCTTAAACTGTGTTTGGAAAAACAATTGCTTTGGTAATAGTCAGCTCCAAAGACCATATAAGCTTCAAAAAACCATAAAAATAAATGCCACGTAGAAGAAGATTTGTATAAACTCTATCTATTCTAGTTCTAGCCTTTGATATATGTGATAGTCACCTTCCAGCTACTATTACTATTCACTTTCCAGTTTGTTCTTATATCGAGTGATAGACCATCTCCTCCGCTCATGTTATGGCTGAAGTTCTGGGGACTCCATAATCGGGGAATGGCGTTATGGTTGACGTTATGTAGGTGGCGTTTTGTTTTTTTGTTTTTTTTTTCAACTCAGGCTATATACATCTATTAGTCTTAATACCCGTACGATGTAAGGTAGTTATATAGATTTTATCATAAAGAAATTCGAATATGCCTCATACATGATTCCTAAGTATGAAATAAGTTATATTCAAAGTAAACCGATAATCGAAGCTAAGTTATGAGTAATAAATAGTAATGATAAATATAATATATGTTTAGTTAAAGTTTTGGATTTATCTTAAATTTTTAAAATCACATCAAAATCGGAAATTGTAAACATAGAAGATGACGGTAATAGCCTTGTGAAATTGTAAACTAGTGTGTATATATATATTAAAAAAGATTACATAGGTTCCTTCAGTCCCTCATGACTAACTTCTGGTCACCCCCTTGAAATAAACAAAATTTTACATGATCACCAACAAATACACAGGTCTGGCTGGGATACAAAATTAGTGAATTCGGCTGCACTACAAAACCAACTACATAAAGTTTTTGACAAGCTTTGTTGCTTTACTGCTTGTCAAAGCGTACTTTTGGATAGCAAAGTATACGCTTTGTTTTATTTCTCAAAATGATCACCTTTTGTGTGACGCTGAGTTTTCAGCAAGTATGAAAAAGAAAAAGGAAAGGTTTTGAATTAGATGAAATCTGGTTGGCCAGTAGACGTCAAACAACGATGCCACATGCGGCTATTAGGATCGACCGTTCTAGGATAAGAAATGACTTCGGGAATTGGGAGGTAGACGTAGTGAGTGTTGCATATGCCTACTGTGATGCCACTATATCCAGCAAATGCACCATGAACCTATATAACACATCATAAATGTCAATCTAGAGCAATGGTAGAGTACCAAATAGAACAGGTAGAGGTTACAAAACATTGGGTAGCGGATTATAAAAGTAAACTTTAGGCGTGGGTCAAAATAAGTCAAACTAACCGGAAATACCTATCAACCCTACCTACAGAAAGAAAGAGTACAAAAATAAATAACTAGCATGCATATACGATTACATAAATTATGCCAACAGCAATCTAATTTCTAACATAAGATGATTTAGGAGGATAATATATGCATTAAAAACACACCTCAAGTCATGGGCTGCTTTTGTCCTGTTTAAATTTTATTCTTATTAGCTAAAGTTTTCTCCCTTATACCTTTTTTTATAAGGTGTGAATTTCTCGCGAATGACAAGAGGTCTAGCATATGTTGTTTTAACTGGGTCCGCGCTAGAGAAACCCCTTGCATAATAGATCCCCAATTTAAACCCCTAAATGAAAAACTCTTATTACCCAGATATCTAGAGGGAAACCCACTCAGGCCCACCAAAGGTGGAGATTAACTAATTCTCTTTACCCACAAATATGCCGACGGTAGCACTAGAACCTGAGACCTCTTGTGAGGTATTTGGTAACGAATTCATAAGTAAATGGTTCTAATCTGCCAGCCTCTGGAAAGGGAGCCATAAGTTAGTTCGAGAATAACAAATTAAACAAACCTGATATAAAATTATCAATTTCAAACTACTGCATCTTTAGTAGAAACGTATGCTTCTTTTGGCCATGTGCTTTTAATTGAAAAGAAACTCCAAGGGGGGGAGGGATTGGTCACTCATGTACCTCACTACTCACCAATTACCTTTTGCCACCTAAGATTTACCTTCAACCTACCATTTCCACCATTTTTAGGTGGGTGTGGTTATTTATATTGAAAATGTGGCTTAATTTGAATGTTGAGAACTGGCATGGGAGTGGTGGCGGTGTAGCCGCACGGTTAAGCCTCACCCGTGTCCCTACCAGCCACCCCCCACCCCCAACCCTCTAACAACCTCTTCTTCCCCCTTCAAAGAGTTTCTAATAATTGT
>JANDBE010000015.1:25562349-25578738 GCA_024320915.1 Erigeron philadelphicus
AAAAACTGTAAATAAAATATAGAAATTATTTATTCTTCATATTAGAAAAATATATATCATATTAATTAGTAATTACCTTTATGATTGATTGCTAAAAATTAGCTTAATTAGTGAATAGTGATTATATCTTTGCTAAACATTAGCTTAGTAAATAGTCAGCGTATATCAAAATCTTAAGATAGAACGAGCATAGTACCCATGCGTTGCATCATAATTAGAGAGATAGAAAAGATGAATATGAATTTTGTTATTATTTTCCATTACATTTGAGATGGTATTTATACATGAATTTGTAAGATAAATATGAGAAACTTTGAATACGTTTGACTATTTGACTTTGATTGATTGGTTAAGTGGTTGACTTTGACTGATTGACTTTGACTGTCTTGTGGGAAACTCTAAAACCTTTATTAGAGGTAGTTATCGGATAAAAAAAATGTTCTGAGCAAATTCGGTATTTCAAAGACAAAATTATTTAATGTGAAATGTGACATTTGCTTTATAAGGGAGTAGAGATTTAAAAATAGTTTTAAACTTTGACCAGCTAACTTTTTATAATTTATAATATACATAAACATACCATAAATAGAATTAATTGGTCTGGTTTGGTTAAACCGGTTTGCTAAAAGTCTAAAACCACGAACCAAACCATAAAAGCGGTTTATGAAAAAGGCAACCCGACGGTCTAATTTTTTTATTTTAACCCAACCAATCCGGCCAATTAATTCAGTTTTAACGGTTTAGTCGGTTTAGACCAAACCGTGCATGTCCCTAATGGGTAATGTAATCTTTATAATATACGGAGTAGTATATATTACAATACATGCTTGTATTTTGTTTCATATATAAGTACTGTATAATTTAAGAAAATTTAAATTATTTTGCTTTCTGTATGTAAACTCTTCTTTTTAACGGAAAATCATAGTAGTACTAAACTACTTCAAAATATAACTAAATTACCCCATATCAAAAATTAAAATTTGGTCTTTATCAAAAGATAAAGTCTTCCATGGCCACATTGACTTCGGTAGTTCGGTATGTAAACTTGAACAACCGAGTATAAATTAGAAAATGTGGCTCTAATTATAACGAACACGTAATTGAGATGATGATTTACAATTATAATTAACGGGGAATAAGTATTGATGTTGTGTAATGTGGGCCCAAATGTTGAAGAGAAGATTATGATGTATTTAGAAGTCTACTAAAGGTACCTCCTGAATGTGAGACGGTATACTTGGAAGTGGACGCGACCTCCTGAATCGAATGAGGAACAAAGGGAGCTGGAGCTGTTTATTAAAGAGATGGACGATGTGTCAAGGTGTAGTGGAACAGATAGATGGGTCTGGTTAGGAGGCAAAGACGGTTTGCTCACTGCGAAAAACGTGAAAAAGTTCCTTATCGGTAACAGGTTCAACAACAATGGTTATATATTTGAATGGTGTAAATGGATACCAAGAAAGTGTAATTTATTTATGTGGAGAGCGGTTATGAACCGCATCCCCACGATGCAGGCTCTTCAAGAAAGGAATTGTGTGGCTGAAGGAATCACCGAGATGGAATGTGTCTTATGCAGGGATGGTACTGAAACGGTTGAACACATCTTTTGTGATTACATTGTGGCGGCCAGAATTTGGCAAGCGATTCATGACTGGTGCGACACACCCCCGTTTTTTGTCTTTGATTTAAGCGACATGTTGGGTATCTGCGAGCAGTCTAGGAAGAGCAAGAAAGAGAGAGAAGCATTATCTTTCATCTTTTCATTCTAACAATTATGTATTTTGAGTTAGTAAATTAAGTTTGTAGGTGTGTTATTTCTAAAAATAATTATAGATATATTTTTTTATTAAATTTACGACTTTTATATATATTTATTTTTGTTTTTATCATATATTGTGTTGAATATCAAGACATTTATTATCATAATTTTATATTTTCATATACATTATCGACTTATTATGTTACAGATCCATTTTTTATATCTCGAGCCAGACCCCGAAACATTTTCATATTTTCAAAGACGACAATATATACGGAGGCTTAAAAAAGATAGATTAATTACGAAATATTAGTGCTAGGTGGATGATGGCGGAGTTCACACCTAATTTTAAAGTTCTTTCCATGATAACATGTTAGGCTAACAAACAATATTCAATTTACTTACCTTCAAAACGATACATCCAATATTTAGATAGTAAAAATATTTCTTGAAACAAATATACAACTTCAAGCAATGGTGTATTTGGTTATGCTAAATATTTATATTTTTATACAATATTTAGGTAGTGAAAAATATATATTTGAAATAACTATACAACTTCAAACAGTGGTGTATTTGGTAATGTTAAATCTTTATTTTTTTATATATAAAATAATGACTACCATTATAAAGTATAAAATTTATTTATATTTGTTTGTCCTTTTTGGTTATTCTACACTCTATAATGACTACCATTATAAAGTATAAAATTTATTTATATTTGTTTGTCCATTTTTGTTATTCTACACTCTTGTTTTACAGCTACAACTATTGTTACAAACAATTTTAAAAACAAAAGCTCGATACAGCTCCAATCAAAAGCTGCAGGTAATTCTGCCAAAAAGAACCCAATAGTATTCTCGCTTTTTTTTGTCGAGGCATGACAAATTTCAGCCATTTCCTAATATCAAGTTTCAATGAGTATTACACACGCACATATACCACGTGTGTAATGTTTGGGCTTGAAAGCTTAAACGTATAGATAGTGTTTTAGATCATAATAAGTGGAGTCCCCTATCAATAAAATGAGGGCTTTTCGGACCTTCCCATCGGAGATGAAAGAGGTGTAGAAGAGGGGTTATTGGGAGTGAGTGTGGAAAGGGTGGATAAAAAGAGAAAATAGCTGATGTGGCAGTGTGGAAGAAGTGTGGAAGAGGTGTTGATGAGTCTAGCTTAGGGAGAGACGTTAAAATATCTAGAAATACCATTAATTAAATAATTTACAACATAGATCTCTCAATTTTTAATATAGTCACACTATTTTTTTTTACATAAATTACTTTTTACAATGATAACCACACCATGACCACCACCCGTCACGCCACCACTAATATCAACCATCGTTTCACCGCCACCATCACCGTATTGAGCGGGTAAAATGTTAATATATGTAAAAAAAAAGAAAAGTTCACACTCTTTAATGTGTAGAAACGTATTAATCGTCACACTTAAAAATGTAAAATAAAATTGTGAGACCTAAAATCTTCACGTTAACTCTCGCGTGAAGAAATTTTGGTGTTACAAATTAATTTCCACATTTTAAAGTGTGAATATATTTGACATTTGTTCACACTTAGAAGTGTGAACATTTTTTCTATACATTTATAAGTTTATGACAAATATGATTCTCAATGACTCTTCACATTTTCAAATATAAACTTTTTTTACACATTTTTAACAAATTTTTTTACACTCAGTTAGAAGTGTAAAGAAATAAATGTGAACAAATATCATTTTTTGTAGTGACTTCAAAAAGTTTCAGAAGGGTAAAAAATACCCATGTCAATTACGATCTTGAGATGAGAAAAGCCCGGCCTACAAAGATCAAATCACCCATTTTCACTCTTAAGATATTCTTGATGTAGCCGGGAGAGGTACACCGAAACTATGACAAACAGGAGGGAAACATACATCGCATTTTTTTTTTTGAACATACATCGCATTTTAGTCCAAAGATAAGCAAAGCAAGTCTAATTAGACAAATCACTTCATTCTCACTCCGAAAAAATATTAGCATACCTCCTATTATTATGCTCCCATTTCACAATACTCCAAAAAAAATATCACCATTACTATGCTTCTAGAAAATTGCTCCACTTAAACACACCAAATAATAGTACACCGATTACCGAACCATCATTTGCCACCGGAAACTGGATCCAAACAATTCAAAGAGGATTTAGAAGCCATTCATCCCATCTAATGATATTCTTCTTGTTCCTCTTCAAATAGCAAGTGCAAGAAAAATATTACGATTATTAAAGATAGCAAATATTCCCTATATATTTTAACATTCTCATTTTTTAAATTATAGTACATACAATCAAAATGGAATTAAAGGATTACTTAATTTCCAAATTGTGCTTAATCGATATGTAGTGTTTTAAGTGAAACTTTTTTGCAAAAGTCTTCACAATATAGTTGACTTTTCTTATAAACAAACCCGAGTTTGACCACGTATATTTCATTTTCCAAGTCAAACGGTAGCTTCTCAGATCATTTTTTACAACAATAAAAACTATCAGCATAAGTTATCGATTATATCGATTTATATATGTATATATAAACCAGAATCCTTGCAACTCTGGATAAATAATGCAACTTTTCTTGCATACTTTTTGTTAGCTACCAACCCAACTCAACCAACCAATCCCCACTTGTATGCTACCATATCCATTTTTCTTTCATATAAATAAGAAACCAAAAATAAAACCTTAGTCTTTAACGAACTCCGACTATAAAGAAAACTATAAAAACATCACATACACACATATATCTATATATACATGTATGTATAGGCACACCATTGACCCCATCTTAAAAAAAGCACAACTTTAAACTCCACTTCCATTAGGACCATAAAACCACCTCATATATATAGACCATAAATAAAAGAATAGTCTCTTTGGGTGTGTCTTTTTCAACCTCTCCAGAAAAATGATCAGAGGTCCAACATTTTCCGGCGAACATCCGACGTAGCTCACATGATTAGTTTCACCAAAAATGGCCAATAACTGATCACAAAAAGTTGAAGAAAATGCGGTTTTATAAATCATCAAATATTTGTACAACCATTTATCATCCATTGAAGAATAAAAAGACATGACTCTTTTTTGTTGTTGCATAAACTAAAAACCAAAAATCAAAACATTGCGTTTTGTGTTAAATTTGAACTTAAAGAAGACATTTTCACTGGCTTTTTTTATACCCGATTACCAAAAGTTTTTTAATCCGGCAACCATGAACCATGATCATGGTTCTCTGTTTCATCATTCTTATGATCGAAGTTCCAATATAAAATACCAATTTTGCCCATCATAATATAACTTTTTTGTTTTTGGTTTTTTTCACTTAAAACCCAATGTGAATTATTAAATATATATAAGGGTGTTTATTTATATTTTCAAATCAAAAACACATTATCACTGTACCAAAACTTGGCGGGACTATATAGGTACGAAAGTTAAAAAAGAATGTTTTCTGAAAATTTCACTAGCTAATTAAATCATCATCTCAAATCTTTAAAATCAAAAATTTTATTTCAGCCTTTATAATTCACATAACCAAAAATATATAACTTCTTACAAAAACCAAAACAAATTTCTTCAAGAAACAAAACTTCTTCAAATGATGAATGAAGAACGAGTACAACATATATAATATATATATAGATATAGATATATACAAATCTATCAAAGAAAGTACTGGTACTAGTTAAACTTAAAACGCTTTTCTTTGAAATTCAATTTAGGTACAAGTTAGCCAGCCATTAAAATTATGCTACTAAAACTTTCTCTCTCTCTTTTTCTTTCCTTGTTTCAGTCTTACCTATACATACACAACATTGTATCTATATATCCAAATATAAATAAAACAAAATCTCTTTCTTCTAAAATAATCCCTCACACTTCATATGATTTGTTTTAACGTTTGTTTCACGAAATTATTAACCTTCTTTTTTAATATATAACGTAAAAACAACAACTCATATATCTATATCTATACATATATTTACCTGTATCTATCTGTATCTATATATATATATAATTAAATAGATACACAAATTCCCATCAAAATTAATCAAATTTCTTTCATGAAATCAAAAACCCAGTTATAAAATCGAATACCCATTTCGATTTTTTATAAAATTTCAGTGCTTTTTTATGTTTTTCAATTTTCTAAGATTTAATTTTTTTTTAAATTAATAAATTAGGGTTTGGGGATAATATGATAATTAAGAGGAAGTTAAAATCAGCAATGCCGAGTATTGAACGGTGTGGTATTAGTAACTCCGGCGACGGAGAACGACGGAAGAAACGGAAAATTGACGCCGGAGACGGCAGCCGGAGAAATAATGGTGGGTATTATCCTTTACATCTTTTGGGTGAAGTTGCTGCTGGGATCATAAGTTTAAGTGAATTGGGGTTTCATGTTGCTGCTGGTGTGATTCCGAGTATCTGTACGGATAGCGGGACGGTGGTGATCGTTGACTCGAAACCGAATGTGGTCGTGAAACCGGAAGTGGTGGAAGATGAAAGCAATGTGGCTGTTTGTGATGAAATTGTGGCGAAACCGGTGCAAAGGCCCCCATTGGTGAGGACATCAAGAGGAAGAGTTCAGGTATTGCCTTCTCGGTATAAAGATTCGATATTAGATAATTGGAAAAAAGAAGAAAAATGTAAACTTGATGATGATGGTTGTAGTAATAGTTATAATAATGGTAGTAATAATGATATGGAAGAATTTAACTTAGACCCTGAATTTGCACCTAATAAGGATAAGTCTAGTGTTAAGGTAACGAAAACTAGAGAACAAGTTTTGCCCAAGAAGTGTAATGTGGATAAAGTTAGTTATAAGAACCGTAAGTCGATACCTAAGTTTGAAGAATTCGAGGATGAGGAAGAGGAGGAGGTGTCTAAGGGTTTTGAGGTGAAGAAGTATTCGAGGTATAATGAGCCAAAAAATGGTGAGAATGGTAAGACAATGTTGGTTGGGAAGAAAAGAGAAGCTTTTTCGAAGAATAATGAGATTACAAAAGTGCCGGATGAATTTTCACCTGGTGATATTGTATGGGCTAAATCTGGAAAACATTATCCAGCTTGGCCAGCTATTGTTCTTGACCCGATAATGCATGCTCCTCAACAAGTTCTTGGATTTCGGGTTGACGATGCTTATTGTGTCATGTTTTTTGGGTACTCGGGAAATGGCACACAAAGGGTAAGATTATTTGAATTTTTTCATTGGTCAATTAATAGTCTTTGGTACTGGATAGTGAAAAATTATGATATGCTAATATTCGATAAACAGGACTATGCATGGATTGGAAGTGACATGATATATTCATTCTTAGAAAATGTTGACAGGTTTGCTTGTACTTCAATTTCTTTTTTATATGTTTTTTTTCACCTTGTAGCTAATAAGGGGATGGATATGATAAAAAGTTTGTTGTTTTTCAGGTTTCAGGGTCAGACTGACTTGCATGACAGTGAACCGAGTGTGCTTCGTTCAGCCATTGAGGAGGCATTTCTAGCGGAACACGGATTTACGGAAATGTTAATGGTTGAAATTAATGCAGCAGCTGGTAACTTAGATTATCTTGATTCTATCCCAAAAGGGTTTCACGAGTCCCTTGAAACAAATCAAGAACATGAACATCAACGTGTTTCTCAAAGGATGGTAAGTAAACGATTACTCTAATGTTCAAATATTTGATGTATATTAACATTCTGTGCTTTTTTGCAGGAAATAATCAAGAGGCAGTCCGCACAGTCATGTGAAGGCTGTGGCTCGACTATCTCGCATAGAATGTTGCAGAAAATGAAAGACGCGTCTTCTAATAACCGTCTACTCTGTAACACCTGTGCCAGGGTTCGTGTAACATGTCTGATTTTATGCTGTTCATTTCTTGCTTGTCATCATATAGTTGTGAATCACATTCTTCTCTTTTTTTTTTTAATAATATTTTTTGCAGATGACAAAATTAAAACATTTTTGTGGAATATGCAAAAAAATATGGAATCGTTCTGATACTGTTAAATGGGTAAGAAACATATCATAGTCTATCTGAAATCTTTCCAGTTCAAGAACTAAGTTTGTGATTACATCAGGTAAGATGCGATGGTTGTAAAGTGTGGGTACATGCAGAATGCGATAAAATCTCTGGTCATCGTTTCAAGGTGATCATCAAGCTTTGCAGCTATTTTAAATTCTAGAGTATATATTACATGCTTATAAGTTAAGTTCATTTTGTAGGATATGGGGACAAGCGATTACTACTGCCCGGATTGCAAAGTAAAGTTTAATTTTGAGTTATCGGATTCAGAAACTTATCAGCCTAAAAACAGGTAAGTCTGTGATATATTACTTAGACATGCATGATTTAGGGTTTTTATTAGATTAGTTATTGATAGCATTTCCATACCAAAGCAAGTAACAATGTGTCTTTACTAATGATAAAGTTTGTATTCCAGATATAATAAAAAGCAGGAGGATATGGTACAACCTGACAAGGTCACTGTTGTTTGCACGGGCGTGGAAGGCATATATTATCCGAGCTTGCATTTGTAAGCATATATATCACTTTCAGGCCATAGGTTATGTATCCACTTTTAATTAGTCCTGAAAATGCATGATTTTGTTTTAAAATGTAGTAACTATTTATTTTGCTTTATATATGTATAAAAACTATGAAACCTTTAGTAATTAATACAACACGTCACTATGACACTATCTCTCTTCAAAAAAGAAAACTTGAGTTTGATGATAGTTTTTACTTATCAGATTACATTATTTGCACTATCTGAAAATGTTACACTAGGTCAGAGTTGTATTATTTTTGTGTTTTGTCGTATCAGTTAAATCATATAAATCTTGATGTAATTGTCTTATACGGGTGGCTCGTAGATGGAACTCTATATGAGTAAAGTGGCATGCTCTGATTTTATGTATAAGCCTCTTATGTACATTAAATTGATACTTATATATTTAAGTTTTAGATTATATTTCACTAAAGATTTACTTAGCTTATGACTAAATTCCATTTTATTAGTTTAAACTGTTTAATGTGGATAGATGGGAAGTTTAAACAATTTTGTATTTCTTTTTATGGTTAAATGAATCTAATATGCAACTTTACTTTTTTATCCTTCTTGTTTAGGGTTGTGTGCAAATGTGGATCTTGTGGTACAGAAAAACTGGCACTAAGTGAATGGGAGCGGCATACAGGGTCAAAAGTTAAAAATTGGAAGACGAGCATCAGAGTGAAAGATTCCTTGCTTCCTTTAGAACAATGGGTCTGTACACAGAACCGGTTATTGCCTTTTCTGATTATGGTTAAATTCATTTGGCAATTTACACTTGCATACCAATAATGTAGGGATTGCTTTCAGAATTTGATAAAATATATTATTTTGCAGATGCTTCAAGTTGCTGAGTATCATGCTCGTACTGCTGTTTCCGCCAATTCTCAAAAACGCCCCTCTCTGAAAGCACGAAAGCAGAAGTTGCTTAGCTTTCTACAAGGTCCGTACAAGTTTCTAGGACGCAGGCTTGAAGTTAATAACTTATATATATGTTAAGAGTGTCAAGTTTGACCCCATTACCTGTCATCAGGTCAATTCATCCTATGTATTATCTCTAGCGGCTCTAAGAATCTTTTAATACTCAAGATGAATGGGTCAGAGGTTGCCCTTATAGCAATTTCAATGCATTAAATCTTTTAAATTGGTCATGAAAACATTGGGTTATTACGGAAAAAAATGGCTTAGTAGAGATACTTGACAAACTAATTATTTCTAGAATGTTTAAATAGTTTGGACAAAATGTGTTTTAGGTCAACCAGAACCGTCTCAAATTACCCTTTTAACCCATTTCCTGTCCCGCCCATTTTGCCACCTCTGGTTTATTCACATATTTTAATTTGTCTAATTTTATAGAAAAATATGAGCCAGTATATGCCAAGTGGACAACCGAACGTTGTGCTGTATGCCGCTGGATTGAAGATTGGGACTACAACAAAATCATTATATGCATCAGGTCTAGTCAGCATCCTTTTTGTTTTGGACGTTTAACATTTTCACTTTGGTGGGTTTCATTAAAATATGTTGAGAAAACTTTCTGATATTTCATAATGCATGACAGATGTCAAATAGCTGTGCATCAAGAATGCTATGGTGCAAGAAATGTTCAGGATTTCACATCGTGGGTCTGCCGATCCTGTGAGACGCCACATATTGAGCGGGAGTGCTGCCTCTGTCCTGTAAAAGGCATGTACTTTTCACATTATCTATGAATATTGCGTTCACACATTATTCTTAAATGCATGAACAGTTCTGTTAGTAAGCTTCGGTTAGGGTAATCATCAGATTTTCACTTTCTGATTTCTATTTTAGGTGGTGCTTTGAAACCTACCGATGTTCAGCCACTGTGGGTTCACGTAACATGTGCTTGGTTTAGGCCTGAAGTTTGTTTTGCAAGTGATGAGAAAATGGAGCCTGCGATTGGAATTTTAAGTATCCCGTCTAATACTTTTGTAAAGGTACACCATGTTTTGTTTTCTACTATACAGAGAAGCATAAGAATAGTTACTCTCTCCACCTATAAAGGATTAATGTTTGACTTGATGTAGTCTGAGGAGAATGACTGTTAGTCAAATTGCTAAAATAACACTGAATAAGAACCAACAAATGGATTTTTTCGGACCAAATAACTGCCGACATCAAAAGTATGCTTTTTTGGTTTCTTTAGTAAGACAACCTCGAATGGCAAAAAAAACTTCTTAGCACCAGTTTTCTTTACATCCGGCCTTCTTTGACTCCAATGTCTTTAAGTTGACTTGACCTTGTTTTTTGTTTATTTTAAAATTCAGATATGTGTTGTTTGTAAGCAAAGTCATGGATCATGTACACAATGTTCCAAGTGTTCTACTTATTATCATGCAACATGTGCATCAAGGGCTGGCTATCGCATGGAGGTGCGCCTGTTAATTTACTACTTAATATACCATACAATATCTCGGGTTTTTTGCTAACTATAATCATCAGTCTTCCATGGCCTCAAAATGGAAGTTACAATAATTCTAAGTCTATTGTTCTTCCACAGCTGCATTCCCTGGAAAAGAATGGAAAGCAGATTACAAAAATGGTGTCATACTGTGCTTATCACAGGTACTAGTTCACAAGATATCAATTGTATTGAGTTTTAAGTTCAAGTTCATTTAACTAATACTTGTATTATAGTTACTGATACAACTCAAAATTTGTTATAACTGAAAACATTTAAATCGATGAACTGAACCAAATCAGCCGTTGACTTCGATTTTGGATCAGTTCATATTGCGCTCTAAACCAAGCGATAGCATTGTTTAATTCAAAGGTGGCAATTTCATTCATATTACATATGGATGGGTCGGTTTGGGGTATGGTATTTCTCAAACCAAAATAGGTATTAAAGAAAGGTCAGCTAAAAAAGAAATGTGTCAAACAGGTCATGAATGGTGCAAAGAATATTTTTAGTGCATGAAACTCCCAAGTTATTTTATGTAAAATATCAGGTTAGTAATGCACTAAATATGATGTTTCTAATCATATTTGACACAAATTATTTGTGACGGGCAGGTCAAATAGTGTTTGGGTCAACCTTGCCCAACACAATTTGACCCATACAAAAATCTACCTGTTAACCAATTCACCAATTTCTGCCTCTAGTAGAATTCTCAATCTTGGGGTGTTCTTTTTTCAGGGCTCCGAATCCTGATACCGTGTTAATAATACAAACACCTGGTGGGGTCATTTCCGCTAAAAGCCTAATTTTAAACAATACAAAGACTGCTTCACGATTGATTACACCTAGAAGACTACAACTACAAGAAGCCTCGATCTCTGAAATTTCCACAGAGGTGGAGCCATATTCAGCAGCAAGGTGCAGGGTGCACCAAAGATCACACAACAAGGTAGTCTAAGTAACTTATATGTAGACGTGGCAAAAGGGGCAGGTTGCAGAATGAATCACATTCGGGTCGAAAGGACCAATATTTAGTGCGGGTAATGGTTGGTTTGGGCTGACCCCAAAACACTTGTGTCTAAAAAAAGGTGACTAACTAATGTGTTAACTGTACTATTAAATAATCGTTTTTGGTTACAATCATTTATAAAGTTGAATGCATTGAAAATGCACACTGGATGACTTTTGACTCAATGGATCCATGTATAAGTAAATTGGGTGAAGGTTATCTCTTTGCAATTTGCTATTTTTGATCATGAGACTAAGCTACAAACATAATGATTTACACCCTTTTGTTTGATTTTTTTATTGCAAGAAGACAGTAGATGGGCTAATTATGCACCGAGTTACCAGACCATGTCGTCACTCTTTAACAACAATTCAGCGGTTGAACAGCCATAGGGTATTCTCTTTATTTCTTATTAATGAAGTTTTTGATGTTGAGTGTATCAGCTTTAATTTTAGTAAAAGCCTTGATGATCAAATTCATGATATTCTCTCTTAACAGGAAATGCAAGAACCTCGAAGTTTTTCTACTTTCAGAGAAAGACTGCGTCATTTACAGGCAAGTCATCGACCTTTTTAAATATCAGCATGCTTCATTTAATACTTTTCTGCAGTGGTCGTTCAATCTTGGATGTAATACAAATCGTTAACCATCTTTCTTTAAAATGAGTTTGTAAAGTTTTTGCTTTCGTTGCACATGCAGAGAACAGAAAATGATCGTGTCTGCTTTGGTAAATCAGGAATTCATGGGTGGGGCCTTTTTGCACGTCGAAATATCATGGAAGGTGAAATGGTAAATTCGAATACTTTATCTGTTATACTTATAAATACTATTGTGCAGTAGACTAGTAGCCAATAGAAGAAACTCGTTCAACGAGATTCTTCTATTCTGTCCTCGTTGAAGGGTATTTTGGACATTTACATGTACACTCTTTCCAGGTTCTGGAATATCGTGGTGAACAAGTAAGGGGAAGTGTTGCGGATTTAAGGGAAGCGCAATATCGGAGAGAAGGCAAAGATTGCTATGTGAGCTTCTTGACTTTTTCCTATCTTTCATACAAGTGACAACTTCAAACCAAGAATAAAACTGAATTAAATTGGTCAAAATCTTGTTTCTTCGCAGCTATTTAAAATCAGTGAAGAAGTCGTTGTAGACGCAACAGATAAAGGAAATGTTGCTCGCCTCATCAATCACTCTGTAGGCCCCCGGACTATTTTATTTCATAATTTTATGTTCCAGAATTGGGAATCTCGACCTATTTATGAGTTATGTGTTTTTTAACCTCAAATGGGTCAAATAGGTGAGGTTAATTGATGCTAAAAATGAAATTGGTCAAAAATACCCCAAAGTGGATTGTTCATTTGTTCATTGATATAACCTTTGATATCATTTTATAAAATTGCTTTGATAATTTATTATAATTAATAAAATGTTGTAATTATATTTAGCATGTCTATTATCTATTTAGTTCTTTGAGAAATGGACAAAAAACATTTGTAGGTCAACCCTGGCCCATTTAACCACATACTTTCACATTACCTGTTTTGACCCATTACTTGACCCGCCCATTTGACACCCCTATCTATTTTGCCATAATTTCACCTGATTATCATTTCCATTTTTTTTGTCTCTAGTGCATGCCAAACTGCTATGCAAGGATCATGAGTGTTGGTGGTGACGAAAGCCGCATTGTACTTATCGCAAGAACAAACGTGACCACTGGTGACGAATTAACGTAAGTGGTTTTATTTCCAAACCAATAACCAAATTAACCCTCAGATTTACTTTTTATTGACTTTGATTGGTGTTTTGTGGTTATAGGTACGATTACTTATTTGATCCAGATGAGAGTGATGACAGCAAAGTCCCGTGTTTATGTAAAGCACCGAATTGCAGAAAATTTATGAATTAGAGTGATAGCGATATAGGGGAAAAGAGTACAGAAATGGTGTCTTTGACAAAGGAGGAGCTCTTCCACTAACCTAACCTTTCTTTTTGTTTTCTTTTGTATAAGATAATAAAGAATGTTAGATATAGTAAAAGACCTGTAGCAGAGGCTTTTAGAATTGTTCGAAAGATACTACATTAATAGGCACCTCATTAATTTTTCAATCATAGTTTTGGTGTTCTGTTTCCGATTTTATGTAAATCTCTATTTTTTTAAACTTAAGATGAATAGGTAAAGTTTTTTTTTTTTTTTTATTACTTTATGGCTCTTTCGATTTACTCCAAGCATTTTGTTGGCTGCTTAGCAAGTTACTTATTTGTTATAATATTATGAAAATTATCATTATAATCTTGATAGCATCTCACAAATATGGTGAGATAACGTCGTGTTCATATTCATACAATTGCACAATTACGAAAAGGAAAACATTCTCTGCTACATGAAGATAATTTGATTTACAAACTCTCATTTAAGGATAACCTTTATGTGGATAAGATAGCAAAAGGCCCGATCTGTAAGAGTTTATGATCTTTGATATGTTAGGCATCTTGGATTAATAAACTTCTTTTTGTGTAAAACACAGGCGTAGAAAAGATATCGACCTTGGGATTTTTCTCCTTGGTGCCTATCAAAGTATGAAGTGAAGGGTCATAAATGGAACAGGGGTTCTCAGTTAAGTTGGCCTGGAGTTTTTTACCTGGGCCAATTTACATGTTCAAGTTAGTCGGGGAAAAGGAATCTTCAAGTCAGATGTATATAACCTGACCAAATTAACATGTGACGATAATCACCATCCCTGAGATGTAGTTTAGCTAGGAATATTCAAACTTGAGATGTTCTTTGAGAACATTAATCAAATTAAGACCTCTATTCAGAACATTAAGACATCACGTCACTTTGGTGAGCTTGATAAACCTTAAACCTTATAATATTTTGCAATCTACTCAACATCTTGAACAAGTCATATAGTTAGGCTGTAAATGAACCGAACAGTTCATGAACTGTTCGGCGGGAAGTTCGTTCATGTTCGTTCGTTTAGTTAAGAGTTAAACGAACGAACATGAACGAATCTCCCGTTCGTTCACTTATGTTCGTGAGCGTTCAATAATATGTTCGTGAACATCCGTTCATTTATGCTCATGAACATTCATTCGTTTATGTTCGTGAACATTGTATGGCTATATATAATAATACTAATATTAACATTAATATCTAATAATTTATAGGGTTTTTTACATACATACCCTAAAAAACTTTACTAAATACATATTTACCCAAGGTGTCTTTGAATTAACAATTATCCCCATTCTTAATTTTTCTCATAATTAGGACCATCGTAACCTTTCCTTTCATTCTAGATTAAGCACCGATAATCCCTCTAAAATAATTTCTCTAAAATTATCCCCCTATTTAGGTCACTGTGTCTTCTTAAATATGCTTTGATTACTCGATCAATAATTCAACAATTGGTTTTTGCTTTCCAATCAAGTGTTTTTTAAGCGAACTCACAAATTCGATCAAATTCATTGTCTTTTTTTTTATATAGTTTTTTACAATATTTTAGTAGTAATGTTGTTTAGAATTCACAGTTTTTGATTAATTTTTATAGTCGTAGTAATAAGCTTTATATTTAAAAACTCTGACTTTTTCTTTTATCCTTTTATGTTTGTTAATGTTTCTTGAACATATTGTGTGGTACTTGTAAAAATTGGGACATGACACAACAACACATAAATATATCCCTCAAATTATAGTATCCGTTTTTGAGATTCAACATGTTGTCGATATTTAAGATCACAAGTCTGAAGTCTTGGATGGACGATGTTATTGATCAGAGGGCAAAATTATCTTAAACAAAATTATTTTCAATGTAATATATATGTTGAATAAAAATGAAGATAATTGTTAATTTAGATATAGTTTGGACATATATGTAATTAGCAATGTTTTTTGGGAGATGTATGTAATTCTCCCTAATTTATGTACTTGAAAAAAAAATTAAATACAGCTGTTCTTTAATCTTGACCCAGACTGAATACAGCAAGGCCATGTGGTTGAAGTGTCCGTCAGAAATCAGGTAGTCACAATGTCAGCTGCGGAGAACAAAATTACGTTTTATTTAGAGGCATTATTTTTAATTCTAGCCAAGATTATAAACAGTTGGTTATTGGGGTGGAGATTGTACGTGCGCTCACTAGGAGATTCCAGGTAAATATAGAATGGCAAACGAAGGCAATTGTTATTGGTAAATGGAATAATTTACCTGAATAGAGGCACGTGGAATGAACACACTTCTCAACTACAAAGGCTAGAATATATTTCTCTTTTAAGTTGTACAGAGAATAACTTTTCCTATTGTATCCATATATTTGAAATATTTTGCTCCTTCTCTAATGTGGGTAAAATTAACCTCAACTGTTGAAAATGTCTTCGCAGTGCTGGCTGTCGTCAGAAATTATTCACTGAAATATCAACATTGTTGGAGAATCGCCCGTTACTATGAGTATTAGCAGTTTTTCCCTGTTTCACTCTTGTATAAATCATATTGGCTACGTAAGTTTACATCCAAATGTATCGAGTGGTTGAAAATATTGGCCTTACTTGGTGATATAATTCCAACGTACGAGAGCAAACTGCGTATTATAATTTTATCGCTAATGAACAGAGAATATAACG
>JANDBE010000015.1:25654813-25667773 GCA_024320915.1 Erigeron philadelphicus
TAATTTCTGGACAAATCTTCAGGATTGCTCCAGTCGGCTGTCTGGAGCATTGTCCAGTAAAACTGGACCTAACATTACCGTTAGACAGTTGTTGCCACTAGGTTCGTCTTGAAGGTACAAGTACGGGTCGATCGTGCTAGGGCACGTTCTTAGTTGTACTATTTGTCTCCTGTATATGCGCAGCCGTCGGAGCCTGTTAAGGGAAAGGCTCTGACATGGAGTTAGGATAGTTTTGGGGGAGTTAAACATTGACTATTTAAGCCTAATCCGTTGAGTCCGTAGGATTAAGGAAGTACATCATCAAGCCCCCCAGCCTAGCGTTATAACATGTTATAATGCTGGGGTTAAGCCAAAAATATTTCTTCAAAATCTTTGCTCTTGTTGAGGGTTTCTTTTTGCTAGATCGGAACGTCCGGAGAGTGTATTCTTACACTCCTCTCTTCCCCTCTTTTTCATTCAAAATATATATTTATTATTATTATTATTATTTTATTAATATATATATATATATATATATTAGTTTTTTTCTTTTTTTGAAACAGAGGTATCACTACATTTTGTCTTTTATTCATTATGAGTTTGCTAGTGGGGTCCACGTGTCGGGCGTCGGAATCGCCACGATTAATGTTTCCGTTTTCGAGGGTCAGTGGAAGACACGTGGTGCCTCCAAACGTTTTGTTGCCTCGAAACGTCCCATCAATGGGCATTGTAGCTTCCTTGCTTCCCTATAAATACTTAATTTACACGCCATTCTTCTCATAATTTTCTAATTTTCACACTTTTTCTCTCGTTTCTACTAAATTTGTAGCCTTCGCAGCCTTCAAAATCTTTTGACTCTTCTCTTCCTTTTGTCGGAGCGTACACAGGTGTGTCTTTGTCTTCATTTTACATTTTTATTATGGGTAACATAAAAGATCTATGTATAAGCTTTTGTTCTGTCACGAGAGATGAATTGGTTCAGTTCTTGAAAATCTATAGATTCCCTTTAGGATATCATCACACTCTTCCACGCCCCTCCGACAATGCGAGGATGGCTCCGGATGGTAAAGTCGTTCTGTATATGGCCATGTTTGAGGTATCAAACGTTCGCCTACCATATACCAAATTCTTTTGTGAGGTACTTTCACATTTTAAATGCCATATTTTCCAACTTACGCCGTTCGGAGCCCTTCGTATCACAATGTTCGAGGCTGTTTGTCGCGCTCACCAGGCGGAACCTACGTAGACACCTTCCGTAAGTTCTATTGTGTAGGCGCTGACGGGGATTGGTTTACTATTCAAAAAAGACCAGGGTCGAAGCTTCCGGAGTGTATTTTTGGTGTAACTGCATCTATAAAGGGCTGGAAGAATAGGGTTTTTTATGCTGATGCGTTCGTAATACCCAATGCATATCCTGCGTTACTAAATATGAAGGGTAATGCGCGTGGGACTCTGGCAGATCCTTTGAATAACATCGAGTTTGACCAAGGGTTGGTGGACAAGTTGTGTAGGCCCACACTTAGTCGGACGCTACCGGAGGCTGTGTTGTATCTAGCCAAGTTGAGTCCTATTTGGAAATACCATCCGGCTGCCCCGAGGCTTGTGAACAAGAAAGGGGAGGGTACGGAGGTTCCGCCCCCTTATGAAGAATTTTCACACATATATTATTGCATAATTGTCTTAAAAATTTATTTTGTTAGTTGTAAGATGTCTTCTTCTTCGACTTCATGTCTTTGTATACCATGCTTTAAACTTGTTTTTGTTATCTTTGCAGTTATGGATTTTTTAGCGTACATGGGTTCCGAGTTGGAGGATATTGACGCTGAACCAGTGCTTCCGGAAGGTTAGACTGCTAAAGAGATTCCAAGTGTATCGCATGAGAAGAACGTAACTATTTTGAAAGATACTCCAGAGAGTATCTCTCGCTGGAAGGAAATTGAAAAGGATTATACCAACCGTCTTGCTAGCAAGAAAAAGGATAACAAAGAAGAGACTGCTGTTTGGGGTAGAATTTTCTCTACTAGGATCTTGACTCTGTTTTACGGTTACAATTCTTTTGTTATTTATTTGATGTCATTGCATGCGACTGAAGGATCCTCGATCCTGGGATTAGTAAATATTATTGTATTCTATTGATATAAGGATCCTGATATCTCCAGGATCTATGATTATACTAATAAATATACCACGAGTATATTAGGTTTGTGTGCAGGAATAGGTCAAAGACGCGTTTTATATTATAAACGTGTTACAAATGATTAATTCAGCGCCTCATCCGCAAGAATCGGGATTGATAACGGCTTTACTTGGAGAAGAACACTTATCAACGGTCACTTTTGGTCAAGTCAGCAAGAGAGAGTTTATCAAGGGAGATCCCAGATTTTTCGGAAATATAGTTCAACGTCTAGCTCTATAAATAGAAGAAGATGTCGACCTGCTGAAGGGGAGAACAATTGAACACACATCAACACATTCACTTCATCAACTCAGCAATCATCAACAACATTATTAGTTTACAATTAGTTCTTTACATTCAGTTCAGGCTATATATGATATCACGATGATATTATCTGAATCGTAATCTAATGTGTTGAATAAAATGATATAGTTGGTTGATGCATAAAATACCACAGGGTGAATTTCAAACTGTTTTGACTTGATCTTATTTTAGCTAAACATTAGTGCTTACATAGAAGGTCATGTGCAGTTACTGATGGCCGATACCTTGGAGCTACGCTTGACAGAAATGGACTGCGTCCTGGTCGTTTTTATGTCACCCACAGTGGGCGGGTTGTAATGGCCAGTGAAGTTGGAGTTGTAGATATTCCACCTGAGGATGTGTCCAGGAAAGGTAGACTTAACCCTGGAATGATGCTTCTCGTGGACTTTGATAAACATACCGTCGTAGATGATGAAGCCTTGAAGAAACAATATTCACGTGCAAAACCGTATGGCACATGGCTTGAAAAACAAAAGATAGAGCTTAAGAACATCGTTGAATCTGTTACTAAATCTTCCAGGGTCTGCCCTCCTATTGCTGGAGTTACAGCTGTAAGCCTCTATTCTTTGAGGGTGCTTAAGTGTGCGTTTCGGAAGTGAGCGTGTGATACTTTACTGTCCAATCATAAAACAGGGTCCATTTGTCCAAACATTAAAATTTTGTTATTACAACTTGAAGTCGCAACAATCAGATAACGCTTTCAAAACATAAATGCAGAGTCTCCCTTCACTTTAAGTATTTCTTCTAAAGCAATTATATTGATCTCCCATAATTTTAACTTTTAGGGGACTCCTGAGGATGATAACATGGACAACATGGGTATTCGAGGTCTCTTGGCTCCATTAAAGGCTTTTGGGTATGTACCTTTTGTAGTTTAATGCTTAGTCATTCTTTACTTTCTATTTATTGCTGGTTTTAAAAAAAATGGACATCCAATTATGCAGTTACACTGTTGAATCCTTGGAGATGCTTTTGCTTCCAATGGCTAAAGATGGTGTCGAGGCTCTTGGTTCAATGGGAAATGATGCTCCGTTGGCTGTGATGTCCAACAGAGAGAAGCTAACATTTGAGTATTTTAAACAAATGTTTGCACAAGTCACTAACCCACCCATTGATCCTATAAGAGAGAAGATTGTGACTTCTATGGAATGCATGGTAGGACCTGAAGGTGATCTTACAGAGACTACAGAAGAGCAATGCCACCGACTCTCATTGAAGGGGCCACTCTTGTCCATAGAGGAAATGGAGTCCATTAAAAATATGAATTACAGAGGCTGGCGAAGCAAAGTTCTTGATATAACCTACCCCAAAGAATTGGGCAGAATGGGTTTGGAAGAAACCCTAGAAAGAATCTGTTCGGAGGCACACAATGCCATTAAAGAGGGCTATACTACATTGGTCCTTTCTGACAGAGGTAAACCATTTACATGTATTTTATCCAGCTCTGTTTTCACTCCATACGCGACTAGATGGGTGGGCCGAATGAAAGAGTCAAATAGGCCTGTTCTCACATTGTCCATTAGTTTACCCATCTTAAGACATATAAACAATCAGTGAATTAAGTTTGACCAGTTTTTGACCTGTTTGCTGTCGAACAAAATTGAATTGTACCCAGTCTGAGATTTCGACCTTTAATACGCACCATATGGTGTGAACATATATTATATTGTTTTAACATTTTTGTTTCTTTTGATGCCAGCCTTTTCATCAAAGCGAGTGGCAGTAAGCTCTCTCTTGGCTGTTGGTGCAGTCCATCATCACCTGGTTAAAAAGCTTGAACGAACCAGGGTTGCATTGATGGTTGAATCTGCCGAGCCACGTGAAGTGCATCATTTCTGTACGCTGGTTGGCTTCGGGGTTGATGCCATTTGTCCATCTTTAGCCGTTGAAGCCATTTGGAGGATGCAGGTTGACGGCAAGATCCCACCAAAATCAAATGGTGAGTTCCACTCAAAAGCAGAACTAGTTAAGAAATACTATAAAGCAAGTCACTATGGAATGCAAAAGGTTCTTGCAAAAATGGGAATATCAACTTTGGCTTCATATAAAGGTGCCCAAATCTTTGAGGCAGTCGGGTTATCAAGTGAAGTAATGGAAAGATGCTTTGCTGGCACACCAAGTAGAGTTGAAGGAGCCACATTTGAAGCACTTGCTGGTGATGCTCTTCAGTTGCACAATTTAGGTTTTCCATCTCGTGAATACCCTCCTAATAGTGCAGAAGCTGTTGCTTTACCAAACCCTGGGAACTACCATTGGAGGAAAGGTGGTGAAGTTCATTTGAACGATCCTCTTGCCATTGCAAAACTGCAAGAGGCTGCCAGGGGTAACAGTGTTGCTGCATATAAAGAGTATTCAAAGCGTATCCATGAGTTAAATAAAGAATGCAATCTTCGTGGACTGTTGAAGTTTAAGGAGGGAAGTGTTAAGGTTCCTCTGGAA
Organism: Erigeron philadelphicus; assembly: GCA_024320915.1. Taxonomy (NCBI): domain Eukaryota; kingdom Viridiplantae; phylum Streptophyta; class Magnoliopsida; order Asterales; family Asteraceae; genus Erigeron; species Erigeron philadelphicus. Next base: position 25,659,732 of record JANDBE010000015.1, read on the forward strand.
GAGGTTGAACCTGCTAGTGAAATAGTGAAACGATTCTGTACAGGTGCCATGAGTTATGGGTCTATTTCGTTGGAGGCACACACCACCCTTGCCATAGCTATGAACAAAATTGGTGGCAAATCTAACACAGGTATGTGATTCAAAATATCTCAAAAGTCAAAATAGGTTGAACTGGCAAGATGGGTTTGTTGGGTAATGGGTGGGTCAAAATATTGAAATTAAAATAAATAATTCTTAGTATGAGGCAGAACAAGCCACCGCTAGCTGGGCTGTTACATAATAGTTCTGTAGTATGACTGTATGAGGCAGAACAGGCCACGGCTAGCTGGGCCATTACATATATCTGTCGTTCTCTAACTTTATTTTATCAAGTACTGGTGCCTGTATTATGATTTAAACGGAGAACGTATTTTCTTACCACAAAAAGAGAACGGGTTACAAAAGCACAATGCTGAAATGATATTTTACATCTTCGCTAATAGTGATCCATGAGGTTTGCACTAATAATATATATTGGAATGTTGGATAAATGTCAACCTGTTTCAGTTGTTCCCTATATATGTTGAGTTGACTGATTGCATCTGTTTGATAGAAAACTCGATCCAAATCGACCTATATAGGAGTTTTGAAATAATTTGCTTTTGCCATGTTTTTTAAGGTTAAAAAGTTTATCACTTACACATATTTCTGTAGGTGAGGGAGGTGAAAATCCATCTCGTTTGGTGCCACTACCCGATGGTTCAATGAATCCAAAGAGGAGTGCTATCAAGCAGGTTGCTAGTGGACGTTTTGGAGTTTCTAGTTATTACCTTACAAATGCCGATGAACTACAGATAAAGATGGCACAGGTAATATATTTGTATTAATTAAGTTTGTAAACCAAGAGTCTCCCTATTCATACATGCATTGTCGTTAGCCCCCCTATTCCAGTTAGAACGTAGGATCGTCTTGTTTATGAATTTATGTTAATGGACAGATGATGGTGACTTTGCATCCTTAAGTGAATACCCACATTTGGCTATTTGGTGAGGTTTAATAAACCAGAATTGTTGATTGTATGCTAATGATTATATTACTTACTTTTATATAATTCTCACAGGGAGCAAAGCCTGGTGAAGGTGGTGAACTTCCAGGACACAAGGTTATTGGTGACATTGCTACCACAAGAAACTCCACAGCTGGGGTTGGGTTAATTAGCCCTCCTCCACATCACGATATCTATTCAATTGAAGATCTTGCCCAGTTGATTCATGATCTGAAGGTAATTAACAACATTAGACAGATTTTTTTTATGTATTAACTTGATGATTAAGTTATTCTTGACACATCGTATGTGGTTACTGTAGAACGCGAATCCTTCCGCTCGAGTTAGTGTGAAGTTGGTCTCGGAAGCTGGGGTTGGAGTAATTGCTAGTGGAGTTGTCAAGGGTCACGCAGACCATGTCTTGATTTCAGGTCATGATGGTGGAACCGGGGCATCTAGGTGGACCGGTATCAAGAGTGCCGGGCTTCCTTGGGAGCTTGGTCTAGCCGAGACACATCAAACCCTTGTTGCGAATGACCTTCGTGGACGAACAGTTCTCCAGACTGATGGTCAGCTAAAAACTGGAAGAGATGTAGCCATTGCTGCCCTCCTTGGAGCTGAGGAGTTTGGTTTCAGTACTGCACCACTCATTACCCTTGGTTGCATCATGATGAGAAAGTGTCACAAAAACACCTGTCCTGTAGGGATAGCTACACAAGATCCTGTTCTACGTGAAAAATTTGCAGGAGAACCTGAACATGTTATCAACTTCTTCTTTATGTTAGCAGAAGAGATGAGGGAAATCATGTCCGAGATGGGATTTCGAACTGTTAATGAAATGGTGGGACGTGCAGATATGCTGGAAGTTGATAAAGAAGTAACAAAAAACAATGAGAAATTGAAGAACATTGATCTGTCACTATTACTTCGACCTGCAGCCGACATTAGACCCAATGCAGCCCAAACTTGTGTAGAGAAACAAGATCATGGTTTAGACATGGCCCTCGATCAACGATTAATTACACTTGCGAAACCCGCTTTAGAAAAGGGTCTTCCGGTGTACATCGAAACGCCAATATGCAATGTTAACCGTGCGGTAGGGACAATGCTTAGCCATGAGGTAACCAAGCGTTATCATTTACCAGGCCTTCCTACCGACACAATTCATATCAAACTTAATGGAAGTGCGGGCCAGAGTATCGGAGCTTTTCTTTGTCCAGGAATCCTGCTTGAGCTAGAAGGGGATAGCAATGATTATGTTGGGAAAGGGTTGTCGGGTGGCAAGATAGTTGTTTATCCTCCAAAAGGAAGTGGGTTTGACCCCAAAGAAAATATTGTGATTGGAAACGTTGCTCTTTATGGGGCTACAAGTGGGGAAGCTTACTTTAACGGGATGGCAGCAGAACGATTTTGTGTTCGAAATTCCGGTGCTAAAACGGTGGTTGAAGGTGTTGGTGACCATGGGTGTGAGTACATGACTGGTGGAATTGCTGTCATATTGGGGAAAACTGGAAGGAACTTTGCTGCTGGAATGAGTGGAGGAATTGCTTACGTCCTTGATGTTGACTCAAAGTTCCGTTCAAGATGTAATTCTGAGCTCGTTGATTTGGATAAGGTTGAAGATGAGGATGATATTATGACTCTAAGAATGCTGATTCAGCAACACCAGCGACACACAAACAGCCAGCTGGCGAAGGAAGTTCTTGCTGACTTTGACAATCTTTTGCCCAAGTTTATTAAGGTATTCCCGAGGGACTATAAGCGTATTCTAGCCACAATGAAAGCATCCGACATTGCTAAAAAGGCTGCAGAGAAGGCTGCCGAAGAAGCTGATATGAGGGAGGAAGACGAGTTAAAGGAGAAAGATGCTTTTGAAGAACTTAAGAAGATGGCTGCCAAGTCAGTGAATCAGGTCATTGAGACAGTTCTGGTCAAAGAGGTTGAACCCGAGGAACCGACCACCCGACCATCTCGGGTTGAAGATGCAGTGAAACACCGTGGTTTTGTTGCATATGAGCGTGAGGGAGTATCATACCGAGACCCGACTATTCGGATGAATGATTGGAATGAAGTTATGGAAGAGACAAAACCAGGCCCACTCTTGAAAACTCAATCAGCACGGTGCATGGATTGTGGAACGCCTTTCTGTCATCAGGTAAAAACAACTTTTCTCCATTAACCTGATTAGTACTTTCAATTATAAATAGTCTTATTGATCTATCTGCTGTGATAATAATGACAGGAAAACTCCGGTTGTCCTCTTGGCAACAAGATCCCAGAATTCAATGAGTTAGTTTACCAGAACAGATGGCGTGAAGCATTAGATCGACTTCTTGAAACAAATAATTTCCCCGAGTTCACTGGTCGAGTATGCCCTGCTCCATGTGAAGGTTCTTGTGTGCTTGGTATAATTGAAAATCCCGTTTCGATAAAAAATATTGAGTGCTCAATTATAGACAAAGCCTTTGAAGAAGGATGGATGGTGCCTAGACCCCCTGTTAAGAGAACAGGGTATGTTAGACTTCCTCTTTTTCTTTTCTTTTTATAATGTTCCTTTTATGTTGCAATTGCAGCATTCTTACTATTCCATCCAACAGGAAAAAAGTTGCTATTGTTGGAAGTGGGCCCGCTGGGTTGGCAGCGGCTGATCAACTCAATAGGGTCGGCCATACTGTGACTGTGTTTGAGCGGGCGGACCGAATTGGTGGACTCATGATGTACGGAGTTCCTAACATGAAGGCTGACAAAATCGATGTGGTTCAAAGACGGGTTGACCTTATGTCCAAGGAAGGTGTCAATTTTGTGGTGAATGCCAATGTAGGAAGTGATCCATCATTTTCTATTGAGCGGCTACGTGAAGACAATGATGCTGTTATTTTAGCTGTGGGTTCCACCAAGCCAAGGTATGTGTAATACTCAAGATTATTTTATTAATAGAAAAGTCTGATGTCCGGTAAAATTGAATAATTTATCAAAAACACGATTTACATTACAGAGACCTGCCTGTTCCGGGACGTGAGCTATCTGGAGTACATTTTGCTATGGAATTTCTACATGCGAATACTAAAAGCTTATTAGACAGCAATCTTGATGATAACAACTACATCTCTGCCAAAGGTAAGAAGGTAGTTGTGATCGGGGGAGGTGACACCGGTACAGATTGCATAGGGACTTCCATACGACATGGATGCACCAGCATTGTAAATCTTGAGCTTCTTCCTGAGCCACCACGGTCCCGAGCTCCTGGCAACCCTTGGCCACAGGTTCATCTCTTTCCATTACTCAAAATCTAATGATAGCAATACTTGGACAACAAATTCTTACTTTTCATTGACATTTGTTGGCATGCAGTGGCCTCGTGTATTCCGTGTAGACTATGGGCACCAGGAAGCTGCTACAAAATTTGGTAAGGACCCACGATCGTACGAGGTGTTGACTAAGAGGTTTATTAGTGATGAAAATGGGGCAGTAAAAGGCTTAGAGATCGTGCGTGTTCATTGGGAGAAGGACGACTCTGGCCGGTTCCAATTCAAGGAGGTCGAGGGCTCAGAAGAGATTCTTGAGGCTGACCTTGTTTTGCTAGCCATGGGCTTCCTTGGACCTGAATCGGTTAGTATATCAACACTCCCATATATGAATTTAGATACCATGATATCCATGACGTATGTATTTGCTAGATGCTAAGTATGTCAAAACAGTTTGGTTTATAATGTGCAATTTCTATGATGGGGGTTGCCTGAAACTCTTTTTGTCCATAAGTGTAATAATCTACTTACTAGTTAATGTGCCAAATATGCTCTTTTTGAATAAAGGAATTTGGGGGTTAAAATCCACTAAAGGCTTTATCTTGGTCCTTTCCTTGGGTAAAATATTTTGGAGATAAAACATAACCTGAATAATTTACTTACTAGTTAGTGTGTCAAATATTACAATCTTTAATATTTTGCTAATTATCGTTTTACTTTCTGTTGACAGACGATACCAGATAAACTGGGATTGGAGAAAGACGGGAGATCAAATGTGAAAGCGGAGTACGGGAGATTTGCTACCAATGTAGAAGGTGTATTTGCAGCCGGTGACTGTCGAAGAGGACAGTCATTGGTGGTGTGGGCCATCTCGGAAGGAAGGCAGGCGGCAGCACAGGTGGATAAGTTCATGATGAAAGATGGGAAGGATCTTGAAGAACGGTTGCAGGAACAGAAGGGAAAGAGGGAACAACAGGCAGTTAGGACATAATAGATGTACTAAAAATATTATTATTAAGAAAAGGGTTATAGAGGGGTTATGTGTGGAAAGTTTAGTTTTGTATGCTGCTGCTCTTTCTGTTTATAGCCTTTTTTTCACTTATTGGTTGCTGCTTGTTTGAACGTTAAACAAATAAATGTACAGACGAGTCTGTTTTTTTGTGTTATTTATGGAAAGCTAGCTTTGGCATTTCAATATGCAATTCGGTTTTATATGTGATTTTTGGCAATTTGTTTCTTTAATATTAGTCCAAGAAGTTTAGTGATTGTTATCTGGACAATTGTTTTGCCCAATCAAACATGAAAGCTAGTGGTTTTAATGTTGATTTTTCCAGTATGAGTTCAGAATGTGTATAATTGCAATAGAAATCTGCCTTCAGAAATCCAAACGACATATTTTTGGTAGAAGCTCCAGTAATTTCCATCTAATTATAACGATGATAGTTACTGGCCTCATACGACGAGTTCCATCTATTAGAATGATAATAGTTACTGTCCTCATACATCGAGTTAATTACGCGTAGCGAAATTCTTTCATATTTTCAAGTTTCAACCATGCATGCTGAAATTACTTCACTTTCAACTGACAGACTAGCAGAGTGAGAAAGTAAAGTCACAGGCTTGAGAATGACACGATGGTTTGATTTTTGAATGCTCATGTCCCAATATCAAACATGTCGAGAACGCATTAGGTCAATTAGTTATCTAGAGATAAAATGTAAGGTTCGGGCTTCATCTTTTAGTATACGACAATCACGTCCACAAAAATGGTCAAGGGTTAGAATTAGAAAATGGTTGTACATGTTTAGTTTGTCAGCCATGATCAAACGGTAGATTTCGAAGCCAAGATGATTAGCTCGTTAGTACATCAGACATTGTCCCGGGAGTCAGGGTGTTCCGTGATGTCGAATACCGACTAACTGTTAAAAAGAAAAAAGTAAAAAGGCGATTATTTTCTCTCCACACATACATAACCCGAGAACTGAGACTTACATACTATTAAGGTTGTGAAACTTAGGAATCGAGTAATTCGAGCTTCGGTCGAGATCGAACCACCCATTCTTACCTCTTTAAAAGGCCCCGTTGGGTGTTAAAACACATGTCACATCGTGGACTCATTGACGTGGCAACAATATGCCATCTAAATTAAGCCACGTCACCTCACCATTCAACAGAAGTACGGAACCAAAACAAATACTGAAATACACATCTACTCGTGTTTCACTTTTTTAAAGAAGAAAATAGAAAAGGGGAAAATGGCAATGTCTAACCTGCGCCGCCTAATCTCATCACCGCCACCGGCATCAACAATCATCTCCATCGTCGTCCGATCATCGACCAACTTAAGCCAATTGATTTCTACTTCAACTGAAAACATTCAAACCGACAAAAATGAAGAAGATCAGATCAAACAAGCAGTTGCAGATGATGATCATGAAAGCAAACAAGAAGTTGAAGATGAAGATGAACCTGATATAAATAAAGAAACCGGCGAAATCGGAGGTCCACGTGGCCCTGAACCTACTCGATTTGGTGATTGGGAACGTAACGGCCGTTGCTCTGATTTTTAAGCTTATTTTGTTAGCATAATTTATGCGAATTATGATTCAAATTATAATAAAATTAGGGTTTATGCAATTGCTTTGCTCATCTTCATATCTATATATATACGTATACGTATATGTATGTGTATATATATTTGTTGTACTGTAATGTGATTATATCTGCATAGCCTTACATTTAAGTTCAATTTCCATTTCCATTTCCTTTAACAATACGAAGATTATATAAGCTTATTTAACTATCTGTTTGTTGATGTATCTTAATTAGAACGCTTTTATCGTGTGTATTCAATATTGTATGTATATTGTATGTATATGTCAAGTTAAGTTGTTTTCGCGATGGATACATACATTAGCAATATTCGAAAGTATGAATACGCCGAACATCATCAAAAGGTCATAGTATAGAGTTTAGGCTGCTATAGCTAGATAACATGTATGATCAGCTTGACCTGTAGTTATTTCTATACGCAAATTTGTTTATCGAAAAGGTTAGTTTTATTGATAGGAAAAGATCAAAAGTAGGTGTTTGCTTCAGTTCTGTTGGCTTTAGCAGTTTTGTTGGTTAATCAACTCGAACAGCTCTCGTTTATATTTGTTCAGTCCTTAGGTGGTTTTAGTGGTCCGGTAGCCTTATGACCTTAATCAAACATATCTGTACATGTTTCATATCCTGATTGGTAGTATGGTCTTTCAAATTCTCGCGTTAGATATGAGGTATTAGCCACTGAAATCGTGTTGTTCTAGTGTGTTAAATATGTTTCATAGTCGGATTTAAGCCTAATAATCGATTGTTAGCTGAATATATAATGACCTTACACTTTAACATCGATGATTAAATATGCTTGTCTGGGGGTGGTGGAAGTGGAACTGTAGTGTTGATTTGCAGATACAATAGGTAAGCAAATGTCTGGCATTACACTTAATAATGTTGATTGAATGTTATTACTCTGGATGGACGCTTTGTGTACATAAATCATGAAAGAAAAATATTCAGTTTACAGAACTTACCCTACATTTATGCACGACCCATTATCTATGTTGTTCCTCCTAATATCTGATCCCTCACTACTTGAGTCTTGTGATTTTCCAAAGTGACACATGGCTTTATATATCTGTTTTCCATATGTAATCGAAATCAGGTTAACGGCCAAAAACTTGGAGATCCAACTACAAGAAGACAAGTAGTCTGATACAACATTTTCATTTTTT
>JANDBE010000015.1:25708178-25721800 GCA_024320915.1 Erigeron philadelphicus
TCGTCCATTAGTCTTGTTTCGTGTAATTAACTTAATGCAAAATTCTTTCATTCCTTTAATGAATGCAAGCATGTTATTTGTAACTCTAAGTCTATGCTTCAAGCTCATTTTTCAACGTGTAATGTGGATTTTGTCGGTTAACTGCTTATTTTGTCGGTTAACTGCTCCGTCAGTCAATGATGACTAGTCCAACTGGTGCATCTCAGGTTTTACCCAAGGTCTTGAGTTCGATCATTAGGGATGACAAGTCTTAGGGTTTTTTCCTCGGAATACTTGTAACGGCCCATGGTCAACATCTCGTTGTTTAGGGTACGTGCAAGGCTTCACCATTATACGGTGAGGTTTCTATGATATCGCATACCGACTGAATGTTCGAAAAAAAAACTGCTCCGTCAGCATTTTGATGTAATGTCAAATAGTGACTAAAATTGATCTGTCAGTTTTGAGTTACCTTGTGATTGTCCCCATTTAGATTCTTGATTATATTAGTTAATTTGATTGTAAAACATATCTGGAGTTTGAGAAAGTTAACTAGGGAAAAATAAAATTTAGTTATATAATCAACTGCATATATATCCAAATAGCTGTTTGTAGTGACATACCATATAAGAATATAAGTTGGCAGATTCACTGTTGTTACTTGTTAGTTGTTACCAATTAGTTCGTTTATAATTTTGTAACAGTTCACATTATCTATGTTACTTGGAACAATTACCCTGTATTTGATTGTTGGATATTTGGGCACTTCAACTGCATATGAACTCCTAATTAGTATTACATTTAATATATTATGTATGGCAGAATAAAATTTCGTGGGTCAGCATTATAGCTTATGAAGTGCAATAAAGACGAGGCAATCCAGGCAAAAATCATTGCTGAAAAGAAGTGGGCTCATAATGATTTTGTTGGTGCAAAAAAATTACTCAAAAAGCCCAGACACTATATCCTGGGCTTGATGGTGTATCTCAAACAATTAGACATCATTCAGACTTCAGATATATTTAAAAAAACAAACAATTATAATCATTCAGATTTCAGACATTTAAACCACATCTTAACATTCAGACGTGGTATTCAGATTCAGATAATAACCTCTTAAAAAAAACAAACAGGCCCTAAGGTTAATGGGGAGTCAGATTGGTACAAGGTGCTGGATGTAGATCCCTCTGATGATGATGAAACAATCAGCAAACAGTACAAGATGTTGGCGCTCAAGCTTCATCCCAATAAAAACAAGTCAGTTGGTGCAGATGGAGCGTTTAAGATAGTTTCAGAGGCCTGGAGTTTGTTACCGGACAAGGATAAACGATCAGCTTATAACCAGAGGAGAAACTCACATCCACCCCTGACCCCCCCAATGTCAATGGAGATCATGACTATTCTGCAAACAGATCAACTTCAAACCCCGAGAATTGTAAAAGAACCAAAAGTACTCAGACTGGTTCAACTCCAAAGGCTCATAAGAGTAACAAGTTTTGGACTATTTGCTATCGATGCAAGCTGTATCATGTATGTCGTAAGAAGTACCTTGATCATACCATTATCTGTCCAAGTTGTTGTAAGCCTTTTCTTGCTGCAGAGATAGCAGTGTCAACAAGTTTTAGACAGCTAGCTGTGCCGGCCACATACCCATCTGGTCCTGGTTCATATACACAGATGCCACAGCCAGTATATTACTTACAGCCACCTGCTCACTGGATGGGCACTATCAATTTCTGGTTCATATATACAGATGGCACCGCCAATGGGCTATATCCAGCCCGTTGCTCAGAATGCTGGCTGTGCACCATCTTGTCCCGGTTCATATGCACAGATGCCACAGCCAGTGTATTACACGCAGCCACCTGCTCAACCTACTGGATGGGCACCATCAAGTTCTGGTTCATATGCACAGATGGCACCGCCTATGGGCTTATACCCAACCCGCTGCTAAGAATGCTGGATGAGCACCACCAGGTCAGATGACACCACCTCAGAATACTTGATGGCCACCATCAGGTTCATATGCACAGATACCAGTGCCTATGAATTTTACGCAACCAACTGCCCAGGCTACAGGAGTGCCACCATCTGGTCATAGTTCGTACTATAACACAAACGTCAACCCTGGTTCATATACCCAATTTTTTCAGAAGACACATGACGGGTTGAAAAGAGAATGTGAAGACTTTCATACACAATGCACCTCAAAAAGAAGAAAAGGTGAAGATGGTGGTCAGTCTTCTTATTAACATATCTCGTATCATTTCACCAACAACTTTTGGATCATAATTACTGAAAGTTCTTCTTATTGCTGAAAACTTAAAGGGGGCCATAGAATTGACACAGTGATGAATGGGGTTATGTTTTTGTTCGATCAATCTTAAGTACTTATTGGCAAGCAGATTTGTCAGCAAGTTTTTGTTTGGGATGACCTTTTACAATTAAAATTGCTGGCTTTGTTGCAAAAGATGCAATGTATAACTTAATTAGGTTATTCTTTTGAATGACAACTTCTTAGATCTGAGCTAACCCCGGTTCTTCAAGAAATGAATGTGGATTTCTAGTCTGACTCGTTAGCGTGTTTATTTTTGTAACTGAAACCCAAGTACATCACTTAACGAGCTAGTTTACATTATAAAAAAGTATGATATGATCTTCGCATAGAAATAACATTGTATTGTATGCCTTTTCAAAATAAATTCCCCTGATGAAAAACTTATGTTAACAATCCAGTAGAGTATATTCCGCCACTTCTATACCATTTAACAGAGATTCTATTTAGGGATATCTTTTAAGGTTATAAGATGTCTGTACGTATGTTCCTGATGTATGCATAATAATTACAAGAGAATGTAGATTACAATTTAAGAGGACTTTGTGTTAACTAACACACCTATTCTACATGACTGTACATACAACTCCAACAACGATACATCAAATCCAAATTTGTGAGTATGCATATTAATAGCCGAAAGGACTTTATCTACTTCATGAATGAACAGGGGACGATCACATTTTGTTTGCTTTTTAAGAGCCTGAATTATTAAGATTGTATCGCGTCAACTTAGAAGGTCCATTTGATTTACCTTGAGAACTAATGAACCAATCTTGATAATTAGACCAATATAGTCTGCCTGGTTCTCTCCTGTATTGTGGTAAGCTCCACATGAGTGTGTGTGTATATTGACCGTTGCTCAAGACCCAATTTATATTGTATCAGAAGATATTCAAGATTCTGTAAATCAAGTTTGAAATAAAACAGGTTGTGCTCCTTGATACTTTGTGTTCTTCGTTTCAACTCTTTGTGATAGATCCTTAAATATCTTAAGGAGCATATTCTGTCTCCCAAAAGAACTATTTTCTAGTTTCGTGAGCATTGAATGACAGGTATGAATCTCAAAGATAATAAAAAGAATCCATTGTTGTATCATAACACACACCATTCATGCGCCCAGGCTGAAAATTTGTATATGCTGATAGGAAGGTGGATGAAAGTTATTTCCATAGCACTTAGAGAGCTTGTTTTATATGAAATCGATCACGCAGGATCTGGGAAGGACTACATGGACAAGAATCGCCCATGCTGAGGTAGAACAATGACTATGAGGCTTTATATCTTCTTATCATCTTCTCTTTTTAGGTTACCGTTGAGGCAACCATAAAGATTGTTACCATTAAACCAGGTGGGCAATGTTAACTGGACCTGGCTCTTTTTCTCTGAGCAGGATGCGAGGCACTCGTCTCCAAGACCAGGCTAGCCATTACGCTGCTAAACAGAATGATGATTTCATTTGCTAAGTATCTGAGCGACAGATGCTTCTAATTAGGTAAAATATATTTTGTTTGTTGCTTTATTTATGCTCTTTTCAGAAAAGGAAAACAGTTATCGCATACATTGCTAATTTTAGGCAACAAGCTGAAGAACTAGACGCCCTGAGTGTGAGTGTGGAAAGGATTAGATCTGATGGGGATAAACTCATTGCGCAGGTACACTATTTTCCTTACTAGAAGTTTAAAGTAGCAATCTTTTTAATGAATGGGTTGATTTGGTTTATCATTTGTGATTAATGGGTAAAGTAAAATTATCTGATGGTAATGAATCCAGTTAGTTAACAAAGAATTAGATTACTTTTACGATAATATACTGTATTAGAAGCATTTTGTAACCCATTAATTAGTTATAACTTGTTGAATGGGAAACTGTCTTTCTCAACCTGGCTTGTTTTGACCTGTAATAAAATTTTACCTATGTTGATGAGTTATCTGACCCAGTCAATGCACCAGCTTTACTGAGAGTCATATTGGTTAATCTCTTCATATGCATAACGAGTAGTAATTCATATTTCTAATTTGCTATTCAACATAAATGGTCATATCTTATACTATTACAGGAGAAACTAATGTATGAATCAGGTTCTGAGATGGACAGTACGGCCAATCGTCTTGATTTTGTCCAGGTGAGTCTTCTTTATTATCCACTAAGAAAACCAAACCTGAATACATTAAGTGAACTCCAGATAGTACAGACCGGTGTTTAATAATGATATCTAAATTACCGCTGAGAAAACTAGCAGTGTTTATGAATAAGGCTAGTGCGAAGTGACCGTTCATGATGATATTGTTCTTGATCATACTCTATTTTGTATTATTTGTGTTGGTCTTCTTCACCTAAGGCTTTCTGAGGCTAGAAGCCCTTTGTCCGTGAGCGTTAATATAGAAAAATTTCTGTTTACCACTGGGCATTAAGACCATCAATTTGCTGATAAATGCTCACATTGAACTTGATCATACATTGAAGATAGAGAAGTTATTTTAATTTGATTAAATACATAATAAGTTAACTTATTTACCAAAAATTCATATTAAAAGGATCAATTTTCATTTTCAAATTTAAAACGAGTGTATTTCCCCCTTCAAATTATCAATCAAATGTCATTAGGTTTTGGAGTTAGACCTCATGTCACGTCGGTAAAATGTCCATGTGGAACGCTGAGGCGGCGTAAATTTCTTCTAGATTTTTTTTTTTTTATCTATTTTTCATTTTCTATTGGATTATAAAACTCGCCTTTTCATCTTCTTCTTCGTGACCTTTCCAAGTCAATGGAAAAATTGGATAAATGACATAAAATTTGATTTTTAATATATAATACGAGTTCGTTCTCTGTTCAACTCCAGTTTAGGTAAAGAGGAATTATTATAATGAATTTAATCTTCCTTGCTTTACATTAATTTATCTATTAAACAGATCTTGTAGCGTCACATTAGTTGATCTGTTCAAAGTTTTTGGTATACAAAAACTGCCTAGATAATTGACAAAATCATACTGAAATAAAATAACAAGTGTTGTCTACCATCAGTGGAGGAAGATTACTTTTCAAGATATAGAGACATCCCCTTCTACTTCACCGGCACCACCAATATTCGCCGGAGAGTGTCATCTCCACTTCCCAATAAGGTTTCTAGTCAATTATCATTTAAATATTATATAGGTTAAAAAAGTTTATTAAAAACATTAATATGTAATGATGAACCATGAATACAATCTTGAAAATATGGAGGCTTTCAATAATATAAAGAGCAAGACATTAGGGTGTTTGGCCTAGCTTATTTTTGAATATTATAGCTTATCATTATATTGTTTATTTTCGATAAGCTAAGTTTTTTGAGTTTTTTTTTTCTTTACTTACTGATGAGCTTATTTTTTTATATTTAAGCCATGATAAGTTTACATCTCAAAATAAGTCATACAAATTAAGCTTATCACAAAGAAGCTAAGCTACACACAAATAAGCTATAAGCTTCAAAAGTAAGTTGGGAAGAAGGGTATAGTCCTTTAAAAAATGGATATTACTGACTGTAAGCATATATGGAGTTTGAAAAAGTTAATTAGGGAATTATAAACTCTATTATTTATCCAAATAGTTGGCCGATTTCTGAAAGAAAAAACTTTTCACCGTTGTTATCAAATAGTTTCATCTTTGTTAGTAATGGCGTGATAGTTTACATTTTCTGTTTTTGTTAGTTGGATATTATGTCCCTTTAACTGCATATGAACTCCTAACTAGGATTAAGTTTAGTAATTTATGGATGGCAGTATAAATTTAATGATAATTGTAACAGATACTGAGGCTCAGCTTTAAAGCTTATGGAGTGCAATAAAGACGAGGCAATCAAGGCAAAGATGATTGCTGTTAAGAAGTGGGATAAGAATGATTATGTTGGTGCAAAGAAACTTGCTCAAAAAGCCCAGACCCTATATCCCGGGCTTGATGGTATACTTCAATTGTTGGACACGCTAGATGTGTATATCTCATCAGAGAGTAAGGTTAATGGGGAGTCGGATTGGTACAAGGTATTGGATGTAAATCCATCTGATGATCATAAAACAATTTATAAACGGTACAAGGAGTTGGCGTTCAAGCTTCATTCTGATAGAAACAAGTCAATTACTGCAGATGGTGCGTTTAAGATAGTTCAAGAGGCCTGGGGTTTGTTATCCGACAAGGATAAAAGATCAGCTTATAACCAGAGGAGGAACTCAGGTTCATCCCCTGATGTCAACAATGTAGATCATGACTATTCTGCAAACAGATCAACTTCAGACCCTGAGAATTGTAAAAGCACCAAAACTACCGAGAGTTGTCCAAGTCCAGTGGCTCATGAGAGTGACAAGTTTTGGACTATTTGCCATCGATGCAAGCTGCATTATGAATTTCTCAAGGCGTACTTCAACCATAATATTATTTGTCCAATTTGTTACATGTCTTTTCTTGCTATAGAGGTTGTGCCAACAAGTAGTATACAGCCAGTTGTGGAGGTTACATACCCATCTGGTCCAACTCCAGTGGCTCATGATAGTGACAAATTTTGGAGTATTTGTCATGGATGCAATATGCGTTATGTATGCCTCAAGACGTACCTCAACCATTTCATTCATTGTTCAAATTGCAACATGCCTTTTCTTGCTGGAGAGATGGCATTTCCAACAAGTTTTATACTGCCAGTTGTGCAGGAAACGTACCCTTTTGGTCCTAGTTCATATGCACAGATTCCACATCCAGTGAATTACACACAGCCAGCTGCTCAAGTTACTGGATGGGCACCATAGAGTTTTGGTTCACATATTTCAAATGCACCAATGGCACCGTCAATGGGTCATACCCAAAACGTTGCTCCATATGCTGGATGGGCGCCATCAAGTTCTACCCAACCGGTTGCTCAGACTACTGGATGGGCACCATGGAGTTTTGGTTCACATATTTCAAATGCACAGATGGCACCGTCAATGGGTCATACCCAACACATTGCTCCACATGCTGGATGGGCACCATCAAGTTCTACCCAGCCGGTTGTTCACAATTCTGGATGGGCTGATGCACAAATGTCACGATCTATGGGTCATACCCAACACAGTGCTCCAGATGCTGGATGGGCATTATCGAGTTCTACCCAGCCGGTTGTTCAGAATTCTGGATGGGCTGATGCACAGATGTCACGATCAATGGGTCATACCCAACACGTTGCTCCACATGGTGGATGGGCACCATCAAGTTCTATCCAACCGACTGCTCAGAATACCAGATGGGCTGATGCACAGATGTCACAGTCGATGGGCCATACCCAACACGTTGCTGCATTTGCTGGATTGGCACCATCAGGTTCTACTGAACCGGTTGCTCAGAATACTAGATGGGCACCATTGAGTTCTGATTTGTTTGAACAAATGGCACCGCCTATGGACTATACCCAGTTTGATAGGCAGAATGCACCCACTGAACTGGCAACTGTCTCAAACACAGGCCCTCTTCAACAGATCAGTCAAATGGGCCGCAACTGGGTTAGCTGGTTTAAATCAAAGCTGATTTAATTATTATCTTTAACTAGTTTGACACCCAGCGGTGTGGTATGGCTATATCGTAAACGAAATATGTAATCTACATCAAATAATTTACGATAATATATGCATGCTTTTGCAAGCATATTTATAGGGTGTGTTTGATTAAAACCATTTTTATGATCTTTTGGAAGTCAGGTTTTATCTTTTAATTACATAAAAAGAATAATTCATATTGAAAGACAAAAAAAAAAGTTCATAAGATGAGAAAAATAAAAGGATAAGGATCCTTTAAAGTTGTTGTTTTAACTTTATCAATAAAATTGGAGACATCTTACCATTAGATTAAAATCAATGATCAAAATTCAAAAACCATCATTAAATTTTGACTTTGATTTTAACTCAATAGTCAAAATCCCTAACTTTACTAATAAAGTTTGGGTATTTTGAGGATAGTTATTTGGCATAATATACCTACTAATTTTGCATGAATTATCAAGTCTCGAATTAAGGGTAAGAATTATCCAAAATAGAAATTAGGATTAAGTGGAAATCTCTTCCTTGCGGTTATTTGAAATGCACACTTTTCATCCTTGTCGTCAATTATAATTTTTTTTCTTCCGTGTAGTTTTACTTCTCTTGTCCCCGTCGTTAACTCTCCCTGCATGCAAATCATCTAAGGGGCATTTTCGTCATACTTTTCGTCTTCCTTCATGTACTTCCAAAACCCAAAATCTCATTTTACATATTTAAAATCTTGGTTGTAGGTTGAGACGTAACTTTTGGGGTTGAAGCTCAATTTAAATTTAATTTGGGTTGTAATCGAGACTTAACTTTTGGGATTGAGGTTCACATTTTATTTTATTATTAAAAATATATAATATTTTTCAAATTTTGATCGAGTCGAGTTGATATATTTATGAATTTTTTGTTTGTTTTAATAGTAAGCCCCAACCCAAAATACATCAATGATTTAAATAACAATTGTTGAGGGTTATTTTACCACCCATCCCTACCGGCTAACAATTGTTAATTTTCCTCCGTTAAGCCCCCATGTAGTGCATTGCACAAGTTGGCATTTTCCACTTGGTTGACAAAACAAACTATGAACTTATTTCCATTAAAAAGTAGTAGTGATAAAATAACTTAAAATAACATCCTGATATGTAACAAAAAGAAAAAAAGAATTCTGTTAAATATGTGCCTCTTGACAAGAGTCATAACCTTTCACTTGACAACAGTCATAACCTTTAATTGATTTACATAATACATATATACTTTCTAATTTGATATGTTTAACCTAAAGGTTTAGGTTACCTATCAATAATAACACACTTATAAGTTATAAGCTGAAAGAATGAAATGAAGCTTGCATAGTTGCATATCAGGTATAAATGAATAATAACCGGCAAGAACTAAGAACTACTAAATAAAAATATGTCAAAGATTAACAGTAAGCTGTTTACACTTACAATAAGAGAATGAAATAGTGTACAACTATGCAACCAAACTTTCAGGATGTACCCACAAGAACATCCTTGTATGGGGTTGGTTCTGGTGGTGGTGGTGGTGGCAGTTTTGCTGGTTCTGTTTTGCTTTCGTCAACGTTCCCCGGCCACCTTCTTCGTCCTTCCGAAAGAAATGGTGTCTGGCCTTCACGCACCCGGCTTAGTCGCTCTTGTGCTCCGCCTCTTAATTTTTCAAGTCTTAACCTATCCATCTGGAGCATCTTGAAAACTTTAACCACATTTGCCAACCCTCCTATTAGTAACAAAAAACTTGCAAACATACCGATCCAAACCCACGTCCTTGTCTGCATACAACATGAATTAAAGTTTAAACTTTGAGCTTTACAGACATAATAACATCATCTAAAAAAACCACATACAACCTAAATTAGCTTTTTATTTTCTTAAACAAGGACTCTCTAAATCTCTAAGTATAGGTGAAAATTGGGTGTGTCAAACCAGACAAAACATGTAACTGAATACGAGTTAAAGTGGGCCAGGTTGGGACTCAGTCCATGTCAACCCAGACTTATCCATCTTTAAAGACTCATATATACGTAGCGTGTCAAGCTGTCACATCACAAAAGGGTCAACATTACGAATGAAAATCCAATCTAGGCCGTGGTACGCCGTATGCACTTTAATTGGGTAACTCTCGACACATTCGGCTTGTTTCGTATGTAGCTATTTCTGTGAATTCATGTAAGCTGCTAGAGGAAACACCTAACCCATAGCAACTGATTCATACAGAATGCGTCGAATTTGTCATTCCGGCCCTGGGTATTAATGATACCATGTACTACTATGTGAATGAGGGGTTGAGGTCCTCTCAAGTAATCTCGAGTTGAGATTTTGTGAGAGGAATAAAATAATGGGTCCCTTAATTTAGCTAATGGTGGACCCCTTTACCATGTTTAAACGTTTTTGTTGTTGGTTTGTGGTTTTGTAGTTTTTTTAGAAAATTTTCAGCAAAATTGAGGACATACCAATAAATGTAAACGATGACGTAAATATCTGGGTTGCTCACGACTGTTAAGAATGGCGCCGACCATGAACAAGAAGCTTCCAGTCAAGAATGGGATATGGACACTTTGTTGCAGAATTTGAACATGTCCATCAGCTCTCTCGTAGATCTGACACGAATTTAGGATCGAACCAAGCACCCATAACACAGAACCAGCAATCAACATATTCAATGCGTGCCCCTCAAGCCTGTTATGAATGTATCCCTTATTCTCCTACAGTTTGCACAGAGTCGCCAAACAGAACACAAATCTGAGCATCATCATATAAACAATGCATCTTATACATTTTAATAGTTACAATGATTCCTAATAACTGTCTATCGTACTATCTTCCATAATCCATATTGATATTTTCATTAACTCGATAACACCAATTTAGATGAATTTTATGTGTCTGTCACTCGATAACAACAATTTTACCTGATAAGTATGTGAAGATATGTTGTTTCGTGACACAAATAAAGTACATATATTAGTGATATTTAAGGGCTGGATTTTGCTCCGAGCGGAAATTTCCTTTTCCAATCTAATGGCTTCCAGCCATTGAACTTATTCATGTTCATGCAACCCGCCAAATGAACTTCCGAAATCTTAGGCCCCCACAAACTGGTTGTTTCAACTTCACTACAGTTTTTAGTTGTGAATATTCTATAGATTTTTACAATTGTACAAGCCACAACTAATAAATATATATGATTCTTTGATGGTAGCAATTGTCCATTTTTTCCGGTAAAAGGCCGTTACCCCTGGTTATATCAGTAGCAATTGTACTGACGATTCTCAATATGATTGTATCTAGCTTATTAATTACAAAGATTATGGATATAATTCTAATGTAAACAAGGTCGTCAATGCCCATTATTTAGTCAACAATAATCCTTGTTTTCTAAAAAGATACTTCATCTATGTGATGCCTATTATCATAATGAAAAACAATATAAAAACCGTGATACTATATCTAAGATGTTTAATTTTATCACTTGATCAAGCTACATTCCTTTCGTGTTTTTGAAAGACAAATCTCACATATTTGCTCTCTACATGAGAACAAAATCTACAACTTTTTGGTGATAGAACATTATCCTGAGACCTTTTTATTTGATTAAACTAATAATAACAATTTATCAAGTAAATCGATTATCATCATCGATTACCCAGCATTTCTTTATAAAGAGAGTGTCATTGTATTAGCTATGGATTATTTGGAAATCCTAAGTTGCATCTTAGACATTTATGTAATTGACGAGTAGAAGTGGAACATTTAGGGGGCGTTTGGTTACAGAAAACACCCCATGTTTTCTAATTTTGATTTCCAATAAAACATGAAAAACAGAAAACGCGTTCTAATCATAGTTTTCTAAGAATGTTTTAGAAGAAAACAAAAACAATGTTTTCCATTTTTCCATAGTTAAGTTGAAAACATCTTTTTCTATGTTTTTCAATTTTCATTTTCATTTTCCATTTCATTCTTTTCCCTCCCCTCACATTTCTATTATCCTAATTAGAACGCGTTTTCAAAATTTTTAGTTGTTTTCTAGGAAATAAAAACTGAAAATTAGAAATGAAAAACTTGAAAACATTTTCTACAACCAAACGCGCCCTTAACTTTCCATACTAAAAAGTACATAAAGTAGACCATAACTCCATAACCCATATACATATACGATATATATACCTGAATAAGAAGGAAAAGGATTCCCAAGAAAAAGAGAATCCCACCCAAAGCTTGAACAAGTGGCACACCAACTTCAACTAATAGAAGTTGAACATCAAGTTCCATCAGCCCAATCCTATAATCAATACCTGCAAGATGTGCTATTAGATCATGCACATTTACAGCCACTATCACAACCAGCCCAATCATCAACAAAACCAAGCCCAACTCCATATTTTGCCACGTCAACAAAGCCACAAACCCAAATATCAGCACTATAGTCGAGAACACATAAACCCCGGCATTCATGTACTCGGCCCTGTTTCGGGTCAGTCGCGGCCCGTACATTCTACTCTCACGCGCCGTTGCTAGCTTCACCATCTGAATTTTTGTACTATATTTTAATTTACTTTGGATTTAGAAGAAATGAACCACTCTCAATTTTATTGGTAAATTTAGACTTAGAATGTTGGTGAGCTAGTACGTGACGAGGAGAGGTGTACACGTGACGCTTTGCATGGAGGTGTTGGGTTTATGGTGTTTGACACGTAGTGGGATTTTCCAAGTTTGGTGCTTGAATTATTTAGTTAGAAATATTTGGGCAGGAAATGCGAAATAATGGTCAAATATGACGGTCGATTCCCTTCTTTACTAAAGCAACTTGGTGCGAATAAAATAAAAAAGAAAGAAACTGTTTAGTGTCAATTTTTTTGGGTTTTAAGCCTCAATATTTCGACAGTGTATGAGGAAGGTTAAGATGTAATCATACCTTATTTTTACCTAAGTAGAGAGGTTGTTTACAGTTTCTACCTAAATAGTAGAAAAGACCCTCCAACCTTTACATGAGATAAAGATTGAACCTATAATCTCTGTTTCCAAACTCAAATATGTTTATCACTTAATCTAACCATGTTACTTTAACTTGATGTGAATAGTGAAATATAAATTCACAAGCATAATAATTTTTTGTCATATGTAATCTTAATTTGATGTGAATAGTGAAATACAAATTCACAAGCATAATAATTTTTCATCATACATAATAAAATTATATAACTATATAATACATATAGTGTTACATATGAGTTAAAAATTGTTATATGAAAATTATTTTATAATTAAAAAGCCTACAATTTTAAATCAGGTAACATATCATCAATTTTTAGATAATGGCTTATGAGTAACAAATTATCAATTTCTATATAATATAAATATATAAAAATTAACCACCAAGCAATAGTCTAGTGGTAATCGTGTCGCCGAATTCTTTGACTGGTTCTACAGGAGGCATGTTCGATTCCCATAAAGGGGAATTAATTTGGTAGTTTACCTTGACGCTATCTTAATACGGGGTTATGCGGGTGACTTAGGCACATAGGACTAAGGGTTCCTATCAATCCAATATATATATATATATATATATATAGGAGAGAGATCAAATAAGAAGGTGTGTTAAGGAGAGAAGAGAGAGAAGGCTATACTAACCAATCAGAGTGTGACACGTCGCTTTTAAAAAAAATTTACGGGGTGACATTTTTGTAGATAAATCAAACTTTTGGTCAGCCTGGCAACTGGGTCAGCTTGGGTTCTGGGTCAGCCTGGGTGGTCAGCTTGGATGG
>JANDBE010000015.1:25744681-25755583 GCA_024320915.1 Erigeron philadelphicus
AATTTAATTAACATGTGGCTATTACTTTATTAATGGATTTGTATTTGTAATAGCTGGTTTCAAGAAGAAAAAAAAAAAAAAGAATACCTAAAGACACAATATAAATGAAAATAATAAATCTTAACATTAATTTAAACTTCAATGAAAATAGTTAAAATGTCTAAAGACACAATGCAATTGAACAGTTAAATCAAAATTGCAGCATTAATCTAAACAGACTAAACTTAATAAATGAATATATAGTTATTAGAATACTTAAAAGACATACTGTAATAAAGTTCTGTATTAATTTAAACTTTTCAATTCCTTTTTTCAAAACTTACCGCTTAAAACCATCCCATCAGAATATACCATCTCATTTAAACATCCGATCAGAATATATCATCTCATCTCATTAATATAAGGAAACACAAAAAAAGAAGAAGAAAAAAAGGAAAGAAACTGTCCTAGTTCACTCACTGCAATTCAATGTAAGTTCAATCGCTATACATACGATTTTCCACTTTTTGGTTTCAAGTAATCATAATTTTTCATACAATTATTTTTACTTTTTTGCAAATACAATGATCAGTAATTTTTTGAAAATACAAGTTCGAACATCATCTAAGTATTACTGTATTAAATAAAATTTAAAAGCATAATTCTGTATTGTATATATATATAAATAGATAACATTGTTAAATGTCCTGTTAGGTTACATTAATTATATATAAATATGCTGTTTGTTAGATGATTCACACTTGTTTATTTGTTTAATCAACAATCGCTAATGATCTCTTAGTATTATTATTATTATTTATTTTTTCCGCTAATGTTTGAATGTAGTGATGATGAATCGTGATAATGAGGATATAGACGGCCGTGAAGGGAATTTGCGAATTGTTGCTAGGGCTAAAAGGAAAAGAAATTCCCAAATCATTACAAGTGATGATGAAAATAACTCTGATGATGACATGGCTCCAATTAGCACTCTCTTGAAAAAAACTTCCCGAATCATCACAAGTGGTGATGAAACTAGCGGTGATGACATAGCTCCGATTAGCACTCTCATGAAAAGAACTTCCCAAATCATCACAAGTGATGATGAAACTAGCGGTGATGACACGGCTCCGATTAGCACTCTCATGAGATCGAATATAGGTTCTGTGGATGAAGTTAAAGAGAATTCAAGTAGGCGGAGTTTAATAAGTGCAAAAACAAAAAAGGCTGGTGAAATTAGTGATGATGATTTTGATGAGACTAGTTTTGAGGACAGCGTTCCAATAAGCACAATCAAGACACGATATAGGTCTAAGCGTACAGTAGGTTTAGACAAAGAAGATGGAAGAAAGCACCGCCTAACAAGGCTGAGAAAAGCAGAAATGAAAATTGAACAGGGCGATAAAAACATTTTTGACTTGAAAAAGAGTGTTTGCCTTAAAGAAATTAATGCAAGTAATGACGAGGAAGATAATGATGCTCTTGAGGATGAGGAAGATAATAATAGTGTAGAGGATGATGCAGATTATGAGGGTCTAGAAGACGAGGAAGATAGTGATGATGCAGAGTATGAAGCAGATTTTGATGGAGAACAGGACAAGGAAGATAATGATAGTGTAGAAGAAGATAATGATGGTGATAGTACTAATAAATCCGAGAATGCATTACTTAATAGTGAAGGGAATTTGAGAATTTTTTCAAGTGCTAAAAGGAATCGAACTTCCCAAATCATCACAAGTGATGATGAGACTAGCTGTGATGACAAAGCTCCAATTAGCACTCTCTTGAGGTCAAGAACAGATTCCAAGGATGTAGTTAAAGGAAATGCATGTAGGCAGAGTTTAAGGAGTGCAAAAACAAAAGGGCCTGGTAAGATTAGTGATGATGAGACTGATTATGAGTGCAGCGTTCCAAAAAGCACAATCAAGACACGATATAGGTCTAAGTGTACAACAGAATTTCAGGATGCTGGGAGGCGACGCCTAAGAAGGCTGAGAAAATCAGAAATAAAAGATGATGAACACAGTTTTGACCTGAAAAACAACGTTTTTCTTCAAGAAAATAGTCTAATAGATGACGAGAAAGATAATGATATTCGTGCAGACGAGGAAGATTTTGATGGCGAACATAATGAGGAAGATAATGACAGTGTAGAGGAAGATAATGATGGTGATAGTACTAATAAATCCAAGACTGCAATACTTGATAGTGAACAGGAAATGGATATGAGTGAAGTTTATTCTCCAGATACTATAAGTGCTAAAACGAAAAGGGTTACCCAGATCATCTTAAGTGATGACGAAATCAGCTATGATGACAACTCACCAATAACCACACTCCGGACACAACATAATACTACGTTTAGTACAGATTATGATGATGAAGTCAAAGATGATGAAAGTAAGCAATCCCCAACGAAGCTGACAAAATCAGAATCTGAAAACGAACAAGAGGATGAAAGCAGTAGTGACTTGAACCAAACTAGCCTCCTTGATGTACATAGTTCAGGTGACGAGGAAGACAATGATGGTTCGAAGGAGGAACCAGCAAGTGAATATGATACTTCGGATGGATTTATTGATGATAGCAATGTTAAAGGTGGACTAAATGATGCAGATAAGCATGACTTGAAGGAAATTTTGAAGCAGATTGGGAGACAAAATGTTTCAAAGCAAAAGTGGGGTTTGGGAGACATGTTAGCGGCTTTTGGTAAAGATCCTGAACTGTGTATGAGGGCTGTTTGTGTTCTTTATAGGCAACAAACAGCAGATGAGAAAGAAGATCAAGAAACTATATACCGAAATGGAAGAGGGTTTAGCCAGTTGGATGCCTACAGGTTAGTGTGTTAATTATTTACATAATGTGCTTCGTCAACAATTGTATGATTTTACCTGGTAAATTCTAATAGTTCAAGAATTAGTGATTGACTTGGTTCCTAATCATTTACCTTTACGATCTGTGATTCCATAATTGGTGTTTGTTCAATTTTGATGGGCGAAATGAAGTCGTGTTCCAACAAAAAGAAGACTACGATGAGGCATAACCTTAGTACTTCAAAGCTAAATGCAGTGATTTGTGATTTTGCAGGGGTTGTAAGCTGGCTAGATTTCTCACGGATGGAGACCCAGCTGGGATCCTGAAAAAAACAGTGGAAGAGTTGGAACAGCATAATTCCGAGTGGATCGGATTATGCAATGCACTTGCTATGAAATACGCTAAGCAGTTATTTCAGATTTACGATAACAAAGAGGATCCTTATTTCCAAGAATGACCGATTCGTGCCATGGAATAAAAAGGAACGTTTATTTTTCCATGCTAATTCGGTTTCTGATTTTATCTTCTTTAAGCATGTTAAGCACACAATGATGGCATGTTCGGAGCATATGTTCTTTTTCTTTTTGTTTATGGTAGTCAAAGTTTTATCTTTAATGTGAACAATCTGTTCATGAATTACTCTATGAATATTAGTATATCATACCGTTATATCATGTTTTCGATACGAATAACTTTTAGGTTTAGGTTGTAAATAAGTACATAATCTGACATGAGAAAACAACTTATTATAAAGACACTAAAACACTTCAGCGTTGGCTAAACACATAAAGCCTGATAGTTAATAGTCTTGGAGGGGGCGACGATGATATCGGGTTACTTGACAAACAGAGCATCTTCCAAGCAGTTTCAAATGAGTAGAGTAGAAAGTGTTGGAATAATCTTGACATAATGTTTCAAATCAGGTAATTTTTAGTGTCTACTTATCTACTGTCTAGTTTTTTGAGCAAGTCTTTTAGCATAGTTTATTTGGTGCCACTAGAAAGTCCTGTATTAAGTTTAACTTTGCATGTGTGTTTTACGGTTAATTTGAGTTAGTATTCATATTTGACTGGTTAGTTAGTATGTGAAGGAAAAATGTGGGTATGCTAAGTTGAGTATGAATACAAGTAACTTATCCCTTGAATATTTCCTCTGTATATATAATTGCTCATTGTCCTTTTGATTTTACATACATAATATAATATGTAACATAAAGCAGTGAACTTGTGAGTGTGTGTAGGATCTGTTCTATCAGGAAGATTTCACTCTAAAATATGTTCTATTTTCATTTAGACTCTTAAAATGCCTTGCATGTGTTTAAAGATCCAAAATGTTGATAAGCAGTAGTAACCAATACCAAACACCCTCTAATTAATATATGGCCATGAAGACCATAACTGATGAGGAAAGACTGTCTTAATAGAGAGTGGGAGCTTGACGTGAAAATGCTTTCCGACTTCAATACATATCTAATGTTAGGGAATTTGGCTCTTATCCACTATTAACTTCATTTGTTAATTTATGTAGCATTTTTTTCAAGAATAGTCAGGTGTTCCCTGTTTCAGTTGCCCAGGATAAATGAGCCTTTGACTAAGATGTATGTGACCTAACTAGGAAATCTCCTTACCGTTTCCAAACCTTTTCTCCTTCCACCACCACCAAATCACCTAGTAAACTTTGAACTCAGAATTGCGAGGAGCTGGGGATATCAGGACGCTCGACCTGTAGGCCACCTTCATCAAGAGTCCCTCTACATCCTATCTTCATTCTAATGAATTCTGATATTGATGACTCATTACATTTCTTTTCTTGCTTCAACATTAAAGTTTAAATGGATGACAAGGCTTTAGACCAACAAGGAATTAGCCTAGTGGTAAGGTAAACACTTGGTGACCTGCAATCCCTGTTAGGGACAAAAAATAATTCCTTTAAGGTACTCGTTACCAATGAAGCCTAGACCCATATGTGAAGTTTAAATACGCGGGTCAGCAGCTCCTTCGGGGTGACCAGATCATGTAGGGATTAGGATGAAGGTATTTAATCGGCATCATATGGCTCATACGGGGTGGATCGATGGGTATCCAATTGTGTTACCGGGGCTAAGGTTCCCCCAATTAACTTTTTTTTTTAAATCATTATGCAAAGGAGTAGCTAAATAATTCAACTTTTCAGTGCTTAATTTGTTCGCTTTTTGTCATCAACAAAAACAAGTATACATTTCTACCCCCAATACAATATTAATGATACAAAAATAACCATAAGAGTCGGAAATTGTGCAATGTATTCTTCAAATTTACCCACAGGGTGATCCTAAGCTGTGTCGGTTAAGGTCCTCCAAGTATAGCATTCTCAATATCTTCTCTGCTTAATGCATAGCTAAATCTTCTCTCGACATCTTTATCCAAATTTCCTGGCCCACTCTTTAAATACCTGCATTTCAAACACCAGACGCTCAAAACCACAACCTTCAATCTAAAAAAATATATAGTACCAAGTATAGTGCTTAATCATTTACAATATTTGACTACATTCATAGCCGGGAATAAGACGGGAAAACTGTAGTATCTTGTGAGTTCTCACGGAATATTATTGAAGATAAATTTGCCCATACTAGATCAATAAATGAATATGAAGAGAAAATTGTCTCTATTAGCTTAATTACCATTAAGTTGTAGACAGGTTAACACTTCAGATCAGAGTCTATACTTAACACCAGGTGACCAAATCAAATACAGGCGAGAAGTCATGTAGGTCTAGTATCGGGAATAATGTCATGAAAAACTAGGTTTGATGTGACCTTCACTCATTACACCCAAACCTGATCATTAGAATATTGGACGCGCCACTGCATCCATCACTAGTGTAACTCCAAAGGTTTACATATACTGATATACATATGTAACTCGGGATGGGAAAAGCTTATTATGCTATGTAAATTATTTCATCCCCTCACAACAAAATTCAAAACCTCGACACCCACTAGGGATGTGCATGGTCTGGTTTGGATGGTTTTAGCCTAAAATCTCAACCAAACAATGCATACGGTTTCACGATTTTTCAAACCAATTCGTTCAAATTGTTATGTCGAACCAAACCAACTAAAACTAATTAGTCCGGTTTGGTTTGGATGGTTACATGTTTTTTTTTAAAAAATTTAAATGTATAAAAGCATAAAATAATACTTAACATTTAAGATTCAATATCATGACATAACAAAATATTCATAAGGCTTGTTAGACAAAACAAACATAACAATTTAAGATTCCATATGATGTCAACAACTTTGAGAAATAATAAGTATATATAATTTACATTATTAACTATTAATATAAATATAAACTTACAATTATTATAACTAAAAAATAAGTATATATAATTTACATTATTAACTATTAATATAATTTACACACCTATTATCTATATCTATATCTATATCTATACTTCTATACTATATTATAAAGCATTTCGCCCTTTTTGAAAATCTCAATTCATGATTTAAAGTACCTAAAATATCCCTCTTCTTTATTCACTAATTTAAACATAATTAATTAATATACTTATAATACCATTAAATCTCAACCACTCATTTTCTCATCTCTTCTCAAATCTCAACCACTTATTTTTTTCTCTCTCCTCCATAAATCATTTTTCCTCTAATTCATTCAAAATCTTTTATCTCAAAAACCGTATATCAATAAATTATAAGAATTGTATGGGTGTTCTTAAAGTTTCATGCTCTTTCATTAGAGATGTCATTCGATATACTTTCGATGAATTTTTAAATGCGAGGGCGGAAACCATACTAATAAAACAGTTGGCTAACACACTCTATGACTTATCTCCTATGACCTATCACCCTTACCATCTCACCACCGCAATGCGCGGGCACTTTCCCTCGTACACCTAAGTACACCATTGTGCAATTTGTGACTTGAATCCACAATCTCATAATTGTTAGGAGACCTTGGTGCCTCTACATATGCAAAAGGCCTGTTTGGGACAGGTTAAAAAACTGCTTATCTATTTTCTGAAACTTTTTAAAAAACAAAAATGTTGTTTTCATTTTTTGGATAGAAGCAAACTGTTTATATTATCTACTTATTCAAGAAAAGTAGGTTTGAATTACCAGTTTGGCAGGGCTGCTTATCCAAACAGCTGTTCCATTACTTTCATTTTGATACGACAAATAAGCAGTTTTGAGGATTTGGATTGAAGCAAATTGCGTACGATTATCTGCTTACTAAAGGGTGTAACATGGAGTTGCCTATTCATATTGCTTATCTAACTCTGACTGTTTCACCTAGTTTAATTCTTTAAAAGAGGCAAAACCTGCCCAAAAAAGAATCAAACAACTACTTGTCCAAAAATTGCATTTTGTTACAAGATAAGCAAATTCAAACACTATCTTCTACATTGCCTCTTGTTACTTGTCTTCTAAAAGGCATAAGAAGTTTTAGTGAGTTAGGATTAATCATTATAAAAGTGCCTGTATACTATGTGCCTTACTCAACAAACAAAAATTACTGAAATTAGTATTAACTTATAAAAGCATTAAATAAATGATGGATAATATAACTAACATGCGTTAACAACAACTTTCTAAGATTGTGTGTTTTTTTTTTTTATCTGCGAGACAATTATTGTGGGATAGAGCCATAGAGGGGGTACTAATTTACTGGTACATAAACGGTTTCATACAAACACTCAAAACTACTTATCCATTTATACGCACTTAGAGTGCTTGGAGTGTGTATAGCTTATTGTGTTTACTAGAAGCCAAAGTGCAGCTTTTAAGTATTTGGTTAATTAATGCATTATAGCTTTACTTATAGGGAAAACTTCTTTTCAAGTTCACTGATTGCTGCTTCCTTTGAGCACAAATTTTATGCCATAAATACATACGATTAGAGATTACTAAAAATCTAATAAGCTTTACTCCAATTGTCATGAATGTAATGAGCTTCAAAACGTACCATTTAATGTAACAAACTTGTTACCATTTCATGTAAAATTAAACTTAAATAACTAAAGTTTAGCCAGTTAGTCATTTTTATTATATATTATGGTCCATTGGGCCATGATTACGATATTGCGTGATCTAATATGACCATGATAATCTATTCGTTTACATAACTGATATTAATAATCATTTACAAACAAATGAGTGTTTTTTGGTTTAGTATGATATAAAACTCGAAGACACATTATCTTTTAGAATTATACTAGGAAAATAGTACCAAAAGTTTTTTAAGGTTCCGAACAACGATGAAAATCCACAAAATTAACGAATGGTTAATTGTCGGTTAAATTCAAGTTAAATTTTACATTAAATGATAACGATTGAAAGTTTATACACATTTTTGGTTTATTAATTACAGCCACCTTAAAAGGAAAAAATAAATATAGATTCAGACTTATTTTTATGTTCAAAAACAGGCTTCTATATATACATATTCACACAAAATTTGGTCCTAATAAAATCAGCCTAGCTTTAACTTTACCCATAGCTGTTTAAATGTAACAGGCTCAATTGACTAATATGCAACTATTAACCACTCATAAATATATATAAGATAAAATAATGTATGGAAAGAGTAAAGAAAGAAAGAAACCTGATATAAAGGTCAGTAACATCAAGAGACAACTTAGCATGCCAATCAGATTTTTCAACAAACCAAACAGCTCTATCTTCATTACTTTGATAGAATCCTAATTGATTTTTTAACCATCCTTCAATACAAGGTAAGCTATGTGAATACAATGGTTTCTTTTTATCAGGCAAATTCTTGACCCATTCAGCATCATCATCATCAGTTGTTGAAACATTTGTTTCTTCAGATGAAGATGATTTTGACAATGTTAATAATGTTCTTTTGTTTGTTGGTCTTGATAATAACTTTGTTGAAAAATTGGAAGGTGGGAATGAAATGGGAGAAAACGAACATGGGTATAATTGTTTTGTTTTGAATGTTGTTGTTTGATAAGATGAGATTGAGGGAAGTGATAAAGTTTCCATCTTTTTTTTCTTTTAATTTTGTGTTTGTTTTTCAATGGGGATTTTGGAGATAATGATGGATGTTGGGAGTGAAAGATGGGTTGGGAAACGACGTCGTATGGGTGTTGAATTAGGGGTTAAGGATAAGGGGTTTGGTTTGGATGGATACTTTCATCAATTCAGATGACTTGTGAGTTATTCGGTATATTCTGTTTTAGTTAATTAGTTCTTGGTGTGCAACCATAACTCAAGATTCAAATCTTGAGTTATGGGTTCAAATCTTGCCACATACAAATATGGTGAGGGGCCTTAGCAATGCTATATCCATCTACACATGGGAGAGCAAACCCTTTAGGGCACTGCCAAGATTTGAACCCGGCGTGGGCGCATCAAAGTTGTTGGAGGTGTTAGCAATTTATCCGCTCTGCCTTTCCAAAAAAATATATAGTTGTTTGTATGGATCTCATTTATTTACTGTACATATATACCTTGATTTTTAATTATTATTGTGGTATTTGTTACTTATGTATCTTATTTGGAGTATGCTTTTCGAAATTAAAATTAATAGCGTTATTTAAAACGTATGTGTTATTTGCTCAATTTATATTTTTGAAATAAAATATGTTTCAACCAAACTTAGGGGAACTCAAAAGTTTCTGCGAGATTGATACTGTTTTCCATTAATCGTATCATTAATACATAATTTTATACATTTCATCCAAGTCATATGTTATAAAATCCTTTTGATTTACGTGTAACTTGTCGGTTTTGCCCTTTTGCGGTTATGATACGGAATATATAGAAATAAAGATATTTTATGATCAAATTTTCAAATGTATCGTAATCAGTAAAATAATTGGAGACGTGAGTTGTTTTCACTGGTTAGGATGGTTAAACTTTTGATTGAGAAACTGTTTCAAAACTATTCATAAAGTTGTTATTTCGTAAGTACTTATATATATATGTATCTTTTACATCATATCATTATGTAAGTTGGTAGATGCGCATGTCCCGAATATGCTACTTAGTCTTAATTGAGATTATGATTCATAATAATAGCACAAAATAGAAACTGATTTATTGTAAATCAATATATACTTACGGTCAAGCAAATAAATGAGTTACAATGAAATGAAATGAAATGATAGTATAGTAATTCATGTAATCAACATGGACTAGTTGTGGTTTAGAGTTTATTTCAAAGATAGTCCTTGTGGTTTTATCAAAAAATCACGTTTTATCATTTAAACTTCAAAATGACACTGGTAGTCCTTTATACGCAGATAATGGTCACATTTCGTCCTTTAGTTGACCGTATAAAGGACGAAACGTGACTATCATCCGTTAAATTAAAGGACGAAACCTGATCATCATTCGTTAAACTAAAGGACGAAACGTGACCATTATCCGCGTATAAAAAACCATCAGTGTCATTTTAAAGTTTAAAGGATGAAACATGATTTTTAATAAAACCACAAGCTAGGATGATTTGTGAAATTACTTCTTGTGGTTTATTTGTTTATGCTCTTATACGTTGATAATTGATGAAGATAAAATAATTGTGTGCAACTTGAATTGTGTGCTTATTTAATATGGCTACACAACGTAGTTCAATATTTTACTCGAGTATATTAAATTATTTTGAGGTTTTAGAAAAGCTAATATAAATTTGCTATTAAAAATCTCTCTCTATATATATATACTAAAGTTGAACGAAAGTTGCTTATTTAGCACTTTATTCATTAAGATACTAAATAGAGTTATTCAAAAGAGTTAAAAGACACTAATTTTTGGTATTATGGTTTATATCAAAGCACATATATATGTCCATATATTATTCTATGAACATGATTATTTTATTAATGATATGGTTAATTAGGTGATAAGATGAGACGTCTATTATTATTAAACTAGATTTTAGACCCATGTCTAACACTGGACACGAGACTTACGATATTATTAATATTAGATATTAATACGTGTAACTCATAAAAGCTTATATGAAAGGATATACTGAAAACCGGGCTTTGTAGATAGAAACCAATTTTTAAACAGTGTAAAATTAATTATTTTTGTTTTTTGTTTTTTATTAATTAATAAAATTATGTAAAGAA
>JANDBE010000015.1:26002879-26014501 GCA_024320915.1 Erigeron philadelphicus
GATATCGAACTTTACTTCGTGGGAACTGATTACCAGCTTGCTGATTTGTTCACAAAACCGCTTGACGAAAAGAGGTTTAACTTCTTAATCTCTCAGCTTGGTATGTTGAATCTCGAAACTTAATTCTCAAAATCTGAAGGGATATCTTGATACATTTTCAGAAAAACAAAAGAAAAATTTGAAAAACTAAAACCAAGTACAAAAGTATAAAATTTCAAAAAGAAAGAAAATTTTTTTTGTGAAATTCAAAAACACAAATTTACATGTGTTTCAACTCTTTTGGATATGAAAGTTTGTTAATCTAAATAAATATCAATATTATTTAGGTTTTTGAAATTGAAATTACATTGTTGCAATGTTGCATAACTAACAAATCTTTTTAAGTTGCACATTTTTTCATCAATCAAGTTTTATTAGGGTCACACAAAACCCGACTCAAAAAAACCCGAACCCAAACAACCCAAACCCGAATAACCCAAAGCTTATTCGGTTTGGGTTACGGGTTGATTTATAATTTTGCAAAACCTGAATAACCTGATCCAAATAACCTAAAATCCAAATAACCCGACCCATCAACACCCCTATTTTTGGTACGGAAATTACACACCGGCATACCGTATAAAACTCATGTCCGATAAGTAACCATTCTTACGCATGAGATCTAAGAATATAGTTTTTTTCATTTACTTTTAGCAAGTTTTGATGCCGGTATTAATGAGTTTTTTAACATTGAGGTTGAAAATAAAAAATAAATCTCTACAAAAACACCCACTGCACAAAAACCTTATTCCCGTCTACCATTTTCATAGAGACATATTTTCTTGCCCAAAAAATCCAAATCAAGATTAGCTTCTTCTTCCCCGGTGCAATCTCACTTACAGGTAAAATCATCATTATATACACTCAGTTCAAGTCCTTGTACTTGCAATCTAACCATCAATTTAGCATATAATATTACATTATATATACATCAAATCTTTGTTATAACTCAGGGTTTTAATAGGTTTCTATTATTTGTTTTATATAAATTTAGCTAATATTTTTTGTATAAATTATGGATCTTGATGCGGGTTGTGTTTTTTTGGTATAAAGTTTTGATCTTTGCTGTTGAATTGAACTAATTATATATAATGTTTGTATGGGTTTTTTGATAAACATTTAAAGATCTTAATTGTGTATATATTACGATGAATTGTGTGGATTCATGTGGAATATGATTTAGTATTGTGTAGTTGATGATTCAGTTGCATGATCACATGAATTTTGGATATTTAACTTTGTGGAATTTATTTATTTTTTGTTCAATGTTAACAATGTTTAGCCATTTTGTATTGAGAAAAGTTTTTTTTGGAAAAGAATAAAAAAAGGTGAGATTTTTGGTGGGCATTCATGGTGTTGTGAATACTTCACGAGAAGAATTGCAAAATGGCGTTGTGTTTAGATATTGAATCAAGGAAGCTTCGGAAGATTTAGTTATCTTTTTTATAGTGTTCAATATCGCTTTTGTTGAATTTGCAATGGCAAATAGCCGAATTATTTGCTAATAAGTGATGACCTACATGACATTTTGCTATTAATAGGTGATTTGTGATTAAGTATTATTTAGATTTGGTTTTTCTTTGTAGCCTTTAGTTTTATATAGTTGCATGATTGAAGGAAATTTTAGTTTGAAACTATGTAACGAGTAATCAGTATTCAGTTGTATATGAATTATGATTGTAATGTCATCCTAGAATGGTTAGCCATTTTTAAATTAATAATTTTTTAACGTTTTAAGTGAGTTAATTATGAGTGGTCTTCCGATGGGCCTTTATTGTCTTCTTAGTACCTAACGACAACTAGAGGAAATTGTCTATGGAGTGGATATTGAATCAGCAGAGTGTTAGAATTTTCCTCATTTTATAGAGAGTTTAAATTCCGTGACGTCAAATTTTAATTGACGCTAATAAGCAAATTCGTAAAGACCATTTGACATTTTGTTTGTCACAGGTATTATCTGACATATTGAATGTATACATTTGAATTGATTTGCCAGATTTTAATTTATTCGCATTCTCTAGTTAATTCAGTTGCATGGTTGTAGGATTTTGAATCTGGAATTTGGACCATTGTAATGAGTAATCGATTTTTAATTATATGTGATTGTTTATTTTCTTGTTCCTACATTTTGTCTATATCCGTGTGCGTTTACTGTCTTCCAACAACATCATGTCACTTATAGCCAATTGTCAGTGCATTTAGATATTTAGAATTTATACTTATCATTTATAATGTTTAATCTCCATATCATTAAGCTTACCGTGTAGAATGACTAGCAAATAAGTGATGAATTATTTCGTATTTTGTTATTAACAGGTGAATTGACAACCAGATTCAAGTTATAGACAGAATTTTGCGATGGCTGCTTCGGAAGAGAACAGTGGACTCTTCCCGATCTTTATTTTGACAATGATTGCACTGCCGCTTATACCTTATACAATAATGAAGCTTTGTCGTGCTGCCTCTAAGAAAGCAAAAAGCATTAACTGTCAATGTTCTGTTTGTTTTCGTTCAGGAAAATACCGCAAGTCAATTTTTAAAAAGGTAATCGTCTTCTTTTCGATAGTGTTATAGTTTCTATTTTGGGCAAATTTGGAAGTTTCTTGATCTTAATATCTATTGACAGATCTCAAACGTCTCAACATGGAGTAACTTTACGTTGGTGTTGTTATGGGTCATTGTGGGCGTCCTTGTGTACTATATCAAGACTATAAATCGTGAAGTGAGTAAATGAATTCTTTTAGTACGTTGGTCATTTGAACTACATGATCCTTGCTAATATTTGATTTGTGGCCTGTTTTTGGTTCTATCAGGTTCAAGTATTTGAACCATTCAGTATTCTTGGATTACAACCTGGAGCTTCGGATTCCGAAATAAAGAAGGCATATCGGAGACTTTCTGTTCAATACCATCCTGACAAAAATCCAGATCCAAATGCCCACAAGTATTTTATTGAGTCCATTGCTAAGGCATATCAGGCACTTACAGATCCAATTTCCCGTGAAAATTTTGAGAAGTATGGTCATCCAGATGGCCGACAGGTAGGTTTCTTCTTTCTTATTTTTGTCTGGAAAGTTCACATTTGGAGGTGGCATGTAATCAGAATGACCTGTTTCAACCCAAACTCACATTGACCGGTTGCGGTTGCCCAGCGCGCTGATCATTGCCACCTCTAGTCTACATCTTAGAAGTTTTATGTCTTATGTATGAGTATAATTTTGTGTTTTAATGTAGGGGTTTCAAATGGGAATAGCTCTTCCTCAGTTTCTACTCAATATTGAAGGTGCATCTGGTGGGATATTATTACTATGGATTGTCGGGGTTTGTATTCTACTACCGTTGGTGGTTGCTGTTGTATATCTATCTAGATCATCAAAGTATACAGGAAATTATGTCATGCATCAAACATTGTCCGCTTACTACTACTTCATGAAGCCCTCCTTGGCCCCAAGGTATGATCACACTGTCATTGTAATGACAGCAATTTCTACTCTCATCAAAATAATATATAATTGACAATTGAAACAGATCAGATAGAGAGCAACTTATTGTCGGTATTGATATCTGTGTCTTGCCAGTATTGGTATTTGTTTCTTGCAAGTCCAGTAGGTATAGCCTTTTAGTTGCAATTTCTTAAAAAAACTTCTGTGGCTCAGCTCTCCCTTATTTACATCATCCTGCCCCCAAAGTAGCCTGTTTCTACCGTACAGCTGTACCCCTTTTAAAAGTTGACACATTACTCAACCTGCCTGTCCTGTCCATTTAGTAATCGATGAAATGGAAGCAGCAGTTAATTCTGTTATTTTTTTTGTCCAATTTGTTTTCCTCTTTTCTCTTCTCTGATGGATAAGTGCATGTTTCTATTCTGTTGTGTACCTGGCCTCAGTTTATAATTATGTATCGATTTTACAGCAAAGTTATGGATGTTCTCATTAAGGCTGCTGAATACATGGAAATTCCAGTCCGTAGGCCCGATGGAGAACCCCTTCAGAAACTGTTTATGTTAGTCAGAAGTGAGTTGAATTTGGATCTCAAGAATATTAAACAAGAACAAGCAAAGTTTTGGAAGCAGCATCCAGCACTTGTAAAGGTAAAATGTTGATGGACACATATGGACTGTGTTGGCTTTTTTATACTACTTTGAACTCCAAAAATTGGGCTAAAGTTTCCTACTTGGTTTGTTTGCAGACAGAGTTGTTGCTTCAAGCTCATTTGACTCGTCAAACAGCAGCCTTAACTCCGGAGTTACAGAATGACTTCAAACGTGTGGTGGAGCTTGCACCTCGTCTTCTTGACGAGTTAATGAAGGTTGTTCAGTTCTTCAGTTATTGATAGTTATATAAATATGAGAGCCTTGTTCTAGCCCAAGTATTTAGTAGTTTCTGATGTTATTGTGAACAGATGGCAGTCATACCACGCACATCTCAAGGGCATGGCTGGCTGAGGCCTGCAGTTGGTGTTGTTGAGCTCTCTCAATGTATCATTCAGGTAAACTAGTCAGCTCACCATTCGAAGTCATATTTTACATCTCTTTACTATGATCTGAAAACATACCTGCGTACCTATTGCCTGCAGTGCCATAGATTTTCGTTGTAGCATCTTCTCTGTTTATATGTTCAAAAGTGTGAACTGTGTTATGATTGTAGACAGCATCATTGTCTTGTGTATATTTTAATTGTAAATGTTTGTCAAAGCTTACACCTTACTTTAGTTTCCACTACCCATACGTAATACTTGGCTATATGTGCACTTGATGCAGGCTGTCCCTCTTAGTGCAAGAAAAGCTAGTGGAGGATCTTCAGAAGGAATCGCACCTTTTCTGCAGCTTCCTCATTTTGATGATGCTGTGATGAAAAAGATTGCCCGCAAGGTAAAAGATTGCATATCCCTTTGTTAGATAAATTGGAAACGGGTCAGACGGACCGAACAGATCAAACAAGTCGAAACCCTCCCAAAATTTGACTGATATGCATAAAACCCTCCAATCACTCTATTCGAACAAATCAGATGATTATAGCAACAGTATAGATTTTATAATTAACACATTAAAGATACCCATATAGACCAAAACCTGTTTTGAGCCAGTTCGTGCTGCTCTTTTCGACCTGGCTGTCCACACTTGGATTCTATATGTATGATTTGTAGTTTTGATGAAACAAAGACCAAGTTTTATCAAAATTGATTGAATTACTGGTATTGCAGAAGGTTAAAACCCTTCAGGAGCTTCGTGACATGACAGTGGAAGACCGTGCTGAATTGCTTTCTCAAACTGCTGGTCTCTCTGCAGCTGAAATCCAAGATGTAGAATCCGTACTTGAAATGATGCCTTCCATAACCATTGAAGTTACTTGTGGGACTGAAGGAGAAGAGGGTATACAAGAAGGTGACATTGTCACAGTGCAAGCCTGGGTGACCTTGCAGCGGGCTAATGGCTTGACCCGTGCTCTTCCCCATGCCCCATACTATCCTTTTCACAAAGAAGAAAATTGTTGGTTTCTTCTTGCAGACCTGAATTCAAATAATGTCTGGTTTTCTCAAAAAGTAAGTTTCATGGATGAAGCTTCAGCTTTGACTGCTGCTTCAAAAGCTATAGAAGAAACAATGGAAGGCTTGGGTGCAAACCCAAAGGATACTAGTAAAGCTGTGAGAGACGCGGTTGACAAAGTCAAAAGTGGGTCCCGGCTTGTGATGGGGAAGTTCCAAGCCCCAGCTGAAGGTAATTACAATTTGACTTGTTACTTGCTGTGTGATTCTTGGCTTGGGTGTGACAAGAAGACGGGGGTGAAAGTTAAGGTAGTGAAACGGACTCGTGCTGGGACACGTGGAGGTTTCATGGAGGAAGGACCTGTGTTGGAAGATGGGGCAGAAGAGGAAGAGGAGATTGAAGAAGAGGAATATGATGAAGATTATGAGAGTGAGTACAGTGAAGATGAGGAAGATAATAAAGATAGTAAAAAACAAAGTCGTGCTAATGGCAAAGGACCCGCATCAAGTTCAGGTTCCGGCACAGATGACGAATGAGGAATGTTGATACCTTTTTTTAGGCAGGACTACAAACTAAATTTTCATTACAGTGATCTTGATAATTGCATCAGATTCAGTTTTGGTTTTTAAGTTTGTGAACTAGGGTTTCAAAACCCAAGGTTACCTCCTGACTTTAGTGTTACAATAGCAAATGAAAGATACCCATATTTGTATTTTTATAGACAATTTGTTTTTTTGGTTAGTGATGTGTCAACCTGAATAAACAAAACTGAAGAACTGAATGGGGGCAAATCCAGACCAGAACCAGCTCTATCCGGTTCAGTTCTTGCGTACATTGAAAATCTGGTGACTTACCGGGCATGAGTTATATGCGGTGTGCGCTTTGAGTACCAAAATGGTACATGGGACCAGAGGGTTCCCACCCATTTACCCTTTTGAAAATCTGGTTCGAATATTTTCCAAAATCGGTTCTTGGTTTGGAACCAATGCCAAACTAATTTGTTTTTAAAACAATTTATAATGCTTAAAGCAAGCTCTTTTTAAAATTTATATACTCGTATCTTCTAATTCAACACCTCCTAGGCTTTGTTAGGTTCAACTTTTACTGAATCAGTGCTAAACCAGAACAGACTGATTCATCCACCTTGAGTGGGGTTGGTCTTTGATTCAATTATTTCAGTTTGTGCCTTTAGAAGCCAATGAACACACTTAAGACACACTTAAGTGTGTAAATCGAGTGGGCTTATGTGAATTGAGTGTGTTGTGACTGTGTCTTTGTTTTATTTATCATTTTATTGAATGTTTAATTATTTTTTGAAAAAAACTTGAATTTGTATTTCCAGTAAAGATAATTTAGATAGCAAGTTATACCTGTATTATACAACAGATAAATTACCATAATCCATAACTAAAGCCTATCTACAATTTAATGTATCTCAAACTACAACAATAGATGTAAGTTACAAAGTTAACATCTTGAATGCAGTAGATCTTGTAAAATGAAAGCTCCATCTTGATAAATTAATCAAAATTTTCCAAAATAAATCAACTTGTTTTGTGGTTCACGTAGGGAGCCAAATGACTTTCAAAAATCAATCTTGTCTGCAGTACGTGAGCTCAATCTGCGATGCAGTGCTTGCAGCGGCCATCCACCACTCATCATCCTCATCCCACACATCATCCTATGATAATTAGAAGTTTACAGATCTTTCAACTTGGCAGAATTGAACTTTTTAAATTCATCTTTGGAAGTTCTACCGTTTGACAGATGACACACAAAGCGACAAAAACATTATAACTAGAAGAAGGGATTAGTTCCCCAAAATGTAATTAACTAAACACGAATGTTCATTGTGTGTGGCGTACTTTAATTTTGTCTGTTGTCTGTAAGTAACTTGTTATTTTGTCCAATTCGAGTAATAAACCAAATGTTCATATGTACAATGTGTATACCATCACCAATGGTTCATATTATGTGGCAGCAGCTGGATTTAGTTGGTTTATTACTCGAATCGGACAAAATAACAAGCTACTTGAATATAATGAACAAAACTGAAGTACGCTGCACACTATGACCAGTTGATTACATTTTGGGACACTAATCCCTTATAAAAGGATGCTTAGTTTTGTGTGGTAACATCTAAATTAGAGGTGGCAATTCACCCATTTACTCCTGAATGTGTCAATACGGATTATGCTGAATGTGGCGAT
This sequence comes from Erigeron philadelphicus, assembly GCA_024320915.1. Classification (NCBI taxonomy): domain Eukaryota; kingdom Viridiplantae; phylum Streptophyta; class Magnoliopsida; order Asterales; family Asteraceae; genus Erigeron; species Erigeron philadelphicus. Next base: position 26,010,614 of record JANDBE010000015.1, read on the forward strand.
CAGACCGGTTAAATAGAAATTAAAAGATATCTTCAAAAGAACTTGGGCCAAAGATTTGCTCATCAAGTTTGTTTAATGCATAAAACCTCGTAAATCATTAAAAATCTTATTCTATCTTTCAAATCATGTTTGACCCACCGGCTATCTAAAGCAAGAAACTGACCTCCTTGCAAAGGTCTAGCTTTCTTGGCATATTTTCAATCTTGTCTGCAACTACCATTGCTTCACGCCACCACTCATCTTTCTGGCAGCTGTCCATGGGGCTTTGCTCGCCACAGGGAGGTATGAACTCCTGAGTTCCATTTTGATCCCCTATCTTAGAGTAATTGAAAGAATCAGGAAGCACTCCTGGAGGAACTGGACGCATGGGAGATCGATAACCTAAGAGATGCACCAAAATGACAAAAATGTTCAAAATTATCGAATTATTTATAAGAAAAGAACAATTTAACAGTTCAAGCTGAATTTGATCAAACCTCTGCAATCAGGATCATAACACTTTTGATAATAAGCAGCCATCTGTAGGTCCACCACATACATCACTGAAACAGAAGAATAAATTCATGTTTTTAGATTTATATATTTATACAAACACACACCCATCAGTAGGTTGGCAAGATGGGCAGGTCGGGCCATATTGGTAACATGTCAAACAGGTTCAGGCTGGTTATCCACAAGCAATTTTTTGTTTGGTGAAAAGGAATTGTAATTATTGCATTACATTAAGTACTAATACATTTCACAGTAATAATCTATATATTTGAATAAAAACGATTTAGGAGATTGTATGCAATTAAAAAAGACTTTGGACAACCAATAAGTATTTACCCATTTGACCCGTCCCCTTTAGGCTTTAACTAAAAGGTTATAAATGACCCATTTAAACTGTTTAGATAGAACATAATCCAAATCTATCTAAATCGGAAATAAATCAGTAAATGATTCGAAAATCGAAACTAATTCCTCAACACATCAGGCTATAATGCAAAAATATCTACAGAAAAATGCACAATTTTGCTATCAGCAAGGTCATCCTTAAAGTCAATCAGAGAGGGCTTATTTCAGACTAGAGACAATGGAAGAGATTTTTTAATAATTTGCTCAACTAATTATAAGGTACTTTTAGTGAAATCAAAATTTCATTAATTTAAGTTCAAAAATATGCACCAAACCGATTATCTAACAAAAATAATGAAGTCAATACACAATTTTGCAGGTTCAAAACTTCAACCGTAAAACTTGGAAGAATTTCCATTACGCTAAGATGCCTAGGCCATCGGTAATCATTTATAGGGGAAAACCATATAACAACCGAGCCTTGTTGAGATTATTTTATTGTCGAAGATCATAGCAATAAACTTTTCAAATTTACCATGATTGCTTTTGTGTTGTCTACCAATTCTTTCACAGAATCTATTTCTTAACATGCTGTACACCATCAAGCCATCCTCCGAGAACCAATACCAGCTTCGAATTTTTCCTGGTAGTGCATATACATAGAATTAGCATTTATCTGTAACAAGATGCAACTAGCAATAAACCAAAATGAATTTCCAAAGTAAGCATCGAGAGAATAAGTTTAAATATATCGTATGAAGGTAACCTTGCACACTTCCAATGGTAGCAATATATTCCACAAACTCGTCTAATGCTGGAAATGGTGATTTTCCACTGATATAACCATTGCTTGTGCAAGCAGTCGGCACAAATTCTCGAGCGACTGGTTTACGGTAGTCACTGTTCCTCTGCCATTAAATCAGAATATCAGTTTCCTCTTAAATAATGACTTGCCAAACCACGTGACATTTTTATTGATTGATATGAAATATATTATTTATAACACTGAGTCCGGTCTGCATATAAAGGTAATTGATTTGTTAAACTGAACAAGAGATGCTGCTGGACAATTGAAACTTGCAAGGCCAGTAAATAAAATAATATATACAATAACATATAGTAGATATACTATATGTAAGTAAAATTTACCTCAATATCAAAATGCAAAACCTTGACACAATCTAAATCCATTTTACAGATTAGAAGCTTTTCGCAGTCCGCATCTATATTGCAGATCAAGGATGCCATGAACACATCATCCTCGTTCTTGAAAAGATAAAATTCTTGATCAAACTTATAACATGGAATGTATAAAAAGATAACTTCTCACGATGTGAAGACATCGTTGCAAAGAGATTGGTTCATACCATTTCCTTACATTTATACCGTTTAGTCGGAAGAAGCACTGAATTTTTCCCTGCTTTACTTGATAGGTGCAGACGAAAACATCGGTTTCTGGAATATACAGCGGTGTCAACAAAAAGATGGCAAGGGACATCAGCTGAGCTAGAATCTTTTAGAATAAATAACTGTTCATATCTTTTATCCCTTCCTCTTGCAATATGGATTCGCGAACATATCTATTAACAGGTAGCAATTAGTTAAACAAGACCTGGAAAAAGAACGAAAATGAACTTTAAAGTATACTAGTTTGTTATATCCAAAGTCAAAATAACAGCAACCAAGAAGAAAATAATAGGGGGCTTAATATTGATACCTCCGCAACAAATGCGCCAACGTGTATGTTGTCCTTAAAAGCAACCCCTGGTAAGCGGATGATCAAGTGACGCGAAAACTTATCTGCCAACAAAACAGTTTAGAATTAGGGTAAAAATTCTTTTGAAAACTACACGTATAATATGTATCCTTCATATATTCTTGTAACTTCACATTAAGTTGCTTGTATCCGTAAAAGCAAAGAAAACAAAGAAAAACTAGAAGAGCAAATAAAAGCCACCAGTAATAACTGTTAGATATAATATTGTGGTGTTTAATTGTAATTTAGTAAGTGTGGAAGGGGTATTAGTGAAAATAGGTCTTAATGTATAAATACCCCCTTCCACCCCTTTTGTAAATAGATGCTTTCATATAACAATATCAATTTACACACAATTACCGGTTTTCCCTCAACACACACATAAACACACTTTTCACACACTAGCTCTAGATCCACAATTAATCCACAATCAAGCTCAGATCTAGCTTTTACAATAACGACTACGTATTAGCCAGTTGATCAGCTATTAAACTTGTACATTTTCAATCATATTTTCGGGTTTTATAGAAGCACATGCAACCATACAAATTCATACCTTTCGTAGAAGAGTCAAGTTCTACAATCCAATTAGTGTCTCCTTCGATAGAGTACTTTTCAAGCAAGGCTTCAAAAATAACTAATATGAGGAGATCAACCATTTCATCTCCATTCCTTTCAGCATTTTCTTTTATATTGAACTCCAAATCGAAATAAAGGTGGCATGGCAATCCCTATAGTACCGACAATTTCACCAAATAATTAACAGCAAATGATCATTGCCTGAAGTAAAGATACTTCTTTAGTACATAAAATGCAACACCGATTTTCTTGAAGTAAACTAATAACATCAACTTGAAATGTGTAATATAAAATGACAAAACATTTACAAAGAGCTTAAAAGAAAAAAGGTTTGTTGGTATTACATAGTTGTTAAGATCATACAACCATATGTGACAGTTTTGTGTTATTATCAGCACAAGACAGTAGATAGCTTGTACTATCTTCTGTGGTGCAATTATATAGTTCATGAAGTCTCAATAAATCATATGTTTAAAGTAAGCACATTGCGGTTATAAGTCCAAACTGAGAAAAATAAGGTCCCATAATGTGTGAAACTGAACCAACATTGGTTCAATATAATACGGGGAAACATTAGGGAATTACATGTAGGCAAAGACTTTTAGTAAAGCGTTACCTCTTGAATAACTTCATAATGGTGACGAAATTTAGAATTCATGTTTTTGTACCTAGTAATCAATAGTTGGCACAATAATCAATTGAAAGAGGAAGCAAAG
>JANDBE010000015.1:26024115-26037335 GCA_024320915.1 Erigeron philadelphicus
GATAAACTTTGGTTTTATAAAATGTATAAAAATATTGTAACTTTCATATTAAAAAGCTCTAACAAATGTACCCTATTTAATATACCTTATCCAATAACTACAACGCTTAGGGTTTTGTTTTACAAAATAGTTACAATAGACATAACATGTTTTTTTTTTTTAAATTATACATTGAATCAGAACTACACATTCGATTCGTGCCCGTTTTCGCATATGTCATATATCAAACACCCTCTCACTTGTGTACGTAGAATTTTGTTGGAGTAAGTTTTGGTTTAAATTGTTAGTAACTTTTTTATTTTGTAAAGTTAGTTTCGATTCAGACGTTTTGGGGATGTTTAACCAACAATTGTTGGACCTCCAACCCCCTACTCATGGAAAATACCTTGAGATGAAAAACCCAAGATTGGAACCCAAGACTTTGGGAAAACTCACCTCCGAAGCCCACATAATGAATTTAGAAGATACCCTAGCCAATCCACCTAAATGGAGTTGGCTAAAATTGTTTGTAAATCATAAATCGTGAAGTAAGGTAGTGTTTAAAAATGTCTTAATTCTAAAGTCATGACTTAATTTTCAATTGACTTAATTGACTAAGTCAATCAAATATGTTTGTATATTGACTTAATAAACCAAAAAAACAACTATATTGACTTAATCCATACAGACATTGTATTCATTCAGTCACTTTCTTCATTCGGTCACTTAATTGATAAATAAACAAATAAGCCCTTAGGGGTGTTTGGTAGAAGTGAATCAATAGTAATGGTAATGTAATAAAGAATGAATATAGTGAGAAAGAGAATAAATATTTGGAGAGAGAATAAATTTCATTACTTGGTTCAAGCAGAGAATGAATATATGAACAATACAAAAATTAAAATAATAATTAAATTTAATACATAAAACATCATTAAAACAGGAACAAAAAAAATTCTATTCTCATTCATTCTCTACAATTTATAGAGAATGGAGGAATAAAATCGATTCTCACTTCTCGATTCTCTTTTCATTTTTCATTGCAACTAAACATGAGAAGTCTTTCTCATTTTATTTCTACCATTTCCATTCTATTATACCAAATACCCCCTTAGCTTAATAGATTTGACTTTAATATAAAGTAACATAAAAAAAATACCATTTTATATGAAATACAACGATCATAATTTTATGGTAAACGATCTGTATACCACTAATTATTATTAATACATCACTAAATATGTTTTATAGCGATTATATTATACAATGCAATAAAACATATTTAATTGTGTATAGCCAAAAACCGATGATATACGGATCACTTTTTTTCTAATCTTCTAAAAACTGGAAAGAGTTTTTTCCCTCTGACACTCAGAAACAATGGATGTTTAAAAATCATGAGATTTGGATACTATATTATTTTTCGCCAATCAGTGTGTAACACCATGCCAAACATGACATGCACTAGATTGTCATGGTTGTACCATTCTTTACTGTCTATCCGTACTTGCCATTATTCTCAACTGCCACACAAAACCAGTGAGGTTTGCAACTTATAAAAAATGAAGTGGAGTAGTTGGAGAGAATGAACTAGTATATTAGAGAAATTATAAAGCTAGCTCTTTAGGTGCTCTTTGTTTTTTCTATCGTCATGATTTTGTTTTATTTATGCCATTGCTTTCGCCTTCTAATAATCTTAATGGCCAGATTAATAGTTATATTTGGCTTTTGTTGTCTATTTAAACCCGAGTTTTTTTGGTACTTGAGTTATTCTTAATTTTACCTTGTTTCGTGTCAAAAACCAACAAAATGGCTGCAAATGATGTGCCATGTTGTGAAACTATGTTTTGGGTCTATTTAGCCTCGGCCGTTGGTTTGGTGGCTTTTGCTGGACTTATGTCCGGTCTGACCCTTGGATTAATGTCTCTTAGCCTTCTTGATCTTGAGGTCCTCATAAAGGCTGGTCAGCCTAATGACCGAAAGAATGCAGGTTGATTAGTTAAGCTCTTGATCTTTATAGTTTACTAATCATTCAAGAATTTGGTCTTAAATTTTACTTGCATTCTGTTTTTTTGCAGAAAAGATCATGCCCATTGTGAAGAATCAACACCTACTTCTATGTACACTTCTCATATGCAATGCCATGGCGATGGAGGTACTTAAAATTTTTTGAATCAGTCATTCGGGATTTTCCATACCTGCAAATCATGAAATCTCTCTTTTTCGTTGTGTCAACAAGGCTTTGCCAATTTTTCTTGACTCGATTCTTCTGCCTTGGACGGCGATAGTTATATCAGTAACCCTTGTGGTTGCTTTTGGTGAGGTAAGTTCTTCATCTTTTTCACCTGTGGCTGGTTATTCTTATTAATTTTTTCGTACGTAAGTATGTTGGCTATGTCCTTAGATTATACCTCAAGCTGTCTGCTCACGATATGGACTAGCTATTGGTGCAAAGCTATCACCCATAGTTCGGGTGCTTGTCATCATTGTCTTCCCCATAGCTTATCCTGTCAGCAAGGTATTTCGCTTCATTTATGCTTTAGGCGGTCCTTTTTTATTTTAGATTCATTAAACATAGTACTTTCATTTGAACCTGGAAAATAAACAAATAAATCAGCAACATAATAACACGATATATAGATAATAGTTCAATATTCTGGATGTAGTTTTTGTTAATTTATCACTTGAAGAGTTCAAGCAGTAGAAGAAATGCTGAAGTTCTAACGTAGAGGAAGTTTTTCTGATTTAAATTTTGACAGCTATTAGATTACATACTTGGCAAAGGGCATTCTGTGCTTTTGAGGCGCGCAGAACTCAAAACATTGGTGGATATGCATGGCAATAAGGTATAATTATTGTATGCAGAGATTCAAATATATATACTGGACTACATTTTTATCACTAAACAGATAAGTAACTGAGTCAACCAATTGACTTTTCGTTTCAGGCAGGGAAAGGTGGAGAGTTGACAAATGACGAAATTACAATTATAACCGGAGCTCTAGATTTAGCACAGAAAACCGTCAAAGATGCTATGACACCAATATCTGAAATATTTTCCCTTGACCTGAACTCCAAACTGAATGAGTATATATATACTTGTCTTTTATCATAAAGTTTTGTTCTTTCTTTTCATCTAATAGTCAAGGCTGACAGCTTATAATTTCATAGGGACACTATGAGTTTGTTACTAAGCAAAAAGCATAGTCGAGTGCCTGTCTATCTGCAAAGACCAGAAAATATAATTGGCCTTATCTTGGTAAGCAGTTTGAAGCTTCTAGTTATTTGAAATATTTAGAACATAAAAGAAAAATATAACTGGCCTTAACTTGTGCTTTCGTTATTACCCTATATCGTGGTTTAGGTAAAAGGTCTAATAAAATTTAGACCTGAAGATGAAGTTCCGATTAAGAATCTCAGTATTCGGAAAATTCCTAGGTACATCTTTTTTTTTTATAATGAAATAGTTTATTGGTTCTTATATTCTGTTAAAAAAGAGGTTGATATACTCTTTGGTTTAAATTTTCTACAGAATACATGAATGTTTACCACTGTATGAGATGCTAAATTTGTTCCAGAAAGGACAAAGCCATATGGCAGTTGTAGTAAGGAGCAGAAGTAGCGCGATGAAGACACATGTCAACTCAAATCTAACTCAAATTAACGTGGAGAAAGCAGGTCTCTCTTATCTTTGTGAATGTCATTCTAAGGCGTGTGTTTTTTATCATTTGTTTTTTTAGCAATGCCCAATTAATTTGCATTACTTACAGGTCAGAATACAAAACTGAGCATCTACAGATCTTTTAGCGATCCTGCATATCAAAATTTAGCACCAGATACTACTACTTCAAATGGTGTATTAGACTTGTTTCCAAATCCAGATGAAGAAATTATTGGTCTTATAACAATGGAAGATGTTTTGGAAGAACTTCTGCAGGTTGTCTATTAGTACCACTATTACCATTAAAGTTTTTATTTTCTATAGAGCTCTTGGCTGTAAAGACGACACCAATGTACACAAATTTGGCACCTTGTCTTTCTTGAAAATGTAGTTCGCCTATATTGATGCATTGTTTCGCTTCTATATCTCATGACATATATCATACCATTTTGAAGGAACCTATACAAGATGAAAGAAATGAGTATGTCGACGTAGACAACATGTGAGTCTCTTGATAAAAGCATTATTAGTAAGCTGAAACACACCTTCTAACATATAAGTTTGGCTTGTTTCTTTTGCCTTCAGAATGAAAATCAACATACTTCCATCTTCATTAAGATCTGGAGCAGCGTCTGCATCTCATTTGGACTGGAAAAATCTTGTGTCATCTCCGCTTCATTCATCGCCTTCTCATACGCCAATGTCTTCACACCATCAGAATTCTGCACCAACTTCACCAATGTCTCCATTTATTCAGTCACCCTTCAAAAAGTCAACTTTATATGCTTCACCTGTAAAATCTATACCAAACTCTCCTATGGGACCTGTCAGCAGCTCGCCATCTTCATATAGGGTAAGCCACAGTAATCTGTGTCGTCTCCTCTTTACATGTTACTACTAAAAGTGAGAAACAGTTGAGTCAGTTGGCTTGGATAACAGGTCCTAACATAATTGAGCAAAACGGGTAATTTATTGCACGGGTTGAAACAGGCCAGGTTGGGTTGACCCCAAATACATTTTAATCAACATGTTAATTTATTTCATTTATTGTTGGTCTATCAAAGTATCATGTATGGTTGTTTTTTAATGTTTTGCAAAAGTTTTGGAGGTTTTATGCATTGAAGAAAAACATTGGTCATTCGACCCGTTTGACTTGCTCAACCCATTAGACCCGTTTTCATTTTAAGCTAATTTTTGTTCTATTTCACCAGTTTGATCAATTCGAGATTGAAACCTAAAGTGACTTAATCATAAGTACCTCCTACTAATCTACGCACTTCTTTTTCAAATATGTTGCAGGTCTCAAGGAAATCATATGAGAAGCTGGAAAAGCCCGGTAGTTGATAGTTCTTTAATTTGTTACAACTCATCACCTTGACAATAAATGTACAACAGTATCATGTTCTGCGTTGTTTGGAATTTAGCTGTTGTGAAATGAGTAATGCTAGAGTTTGAAAAAAAAATTTGGCTTAGAGATATTTACTGAGCCAAGTTTCATGAAGTTAACGTTTAATGTTCTTTTCGTTTTCTGTTTATGGTAATGAAAAAAATTGCTGCAGAGTAAGGTAACTTTGTGCCTGACTTTACTTTAAAAGTTTAAAACAAATATCACACAACTTGTATTGTCAAAAGAATAGAATATGCAAGTAAAGACAGAAAAATGTAACAAACCAGCATATCATCACACACCATTCATTTTCTTGGATAAGATTACTTATATACTAATAACGAAATGTAATCCCCAATTCTATGAGAAACAAAAACCCAGAGAGATATATAACAAGCCATGAAATCTCTGTATAATATAGAGCTAACATCTCAATACATTATATCTTCATCAAAAAGCTCGGAACTATTTCTTCCCAGACCGATTAAGAACCCATCATACGTTCCTACAAAAACATGGAAGATTCGTGCAAAAGCGAAAGGATTTAATAGACCAAATCTAGATAAACAAAATTCAATAACCAATGTCGAAAAAAGGAAAAAACAAGAAGAAGCAGATGATAAAATACCAGATGTGGTTATGGGAAGAATGATAACCAGGATATTATTCAATGTTGGGGTGCCTTTGGTAACTGGTTTAGGCCTACTTCAAGTGTTTAGTGTAATAAGAGACAATAATTTGATGCAAATACCGCGTTGGCTGCCATTTTTGACAACTTTTATCACATTAGGAGCTTCAACACTTGGAATTGCTTATGGCACTTTGTCCACAAGTTGGGATGCTGATAACAAAGGTTCACTTCTTGGGCTTGAAGAAGCTAAGAAGAATTGGGTTGAAATGTGGGCACAAGACGAGTCCGAGAACTCCTAAGGTAGCAGATAGCTTCATTTTATCTTATAGCATACAACATTACAACTTGTAATTGTGTTTTGTCATGAAACTTATACAGTTAATGCATGACCATTATTAGTATTGTGATTATTTTTTTAACAGCATTCTATCCTATTATTTAACATGCTAAAAATCCATCTAGAGTACTAATTATTTTTATTTAATAGCATTCTATCCTATTATTAAATTATACGAATGTCTGAAATGGAATCTAGGATTTCCGAGAACCTCTCCAATAATCCATCGCCACAAATGTAAAGAGTGAGACTCGAACCCAGGTTAATACTCCCGAGATCAAAAACATTCTCAATGGGCCACCAACCACACTGCCAATTAGATTTGATAGTTCATGCCAATTCCTTTACTTGAATGGGTCAATTCGAGTTGAAAGTTGTCAACAGTGTGAATTACTATGTGGCCTTCCTATTAAAAGTAACCTAAATGTTGTACAGTATGATTTAAAAGATTTTGTGGATACATTAAAATTGAACCCCTATGCTATTTATTATTAGTGACCCTTATGTAGGCTTATGTGTCAGATGAAATAGCTCCATTAGGGCCAGTTATGATCTTATGGACTGTTATTAGCTAGTAATAATGTAATATCCCATTTGGGCAATATCTATATATCTATATGTCTATAGTTTTAACATTGACATGTGTAGTTATACTCTTTCGAACCAGCAGCATGTGCGCAGTAAAATGTTGTTAAGAAGAATGGTGGATTTTACATCGGGATCTACTATAGTAATAATTATTAAATGATTGAATCTGCAGTCAGTAACTGAACATCTATTGATTTGGAACCTATTAGGAAGGTGACTTTATGTAAAGTCAACTTAAATAAATCCAATTATATTATAAGTGGCTTGTAAAAGGCCAAACTAAACAATATTTATAGGATTATGAGTTCAGACAAGTTTTTTCTGTTCCTCACACTTAAGGGTGAGTTCACACTAATTTTTTTTTATTTATTTTTTTTAATACTTTTTGTGAAAAACAAAAAGGAATTTAATTTAATAGTAAAAATACATCAAAAAGTAAAAAACACATAACTATCTTTTGGAATTGGTTTGCTTATTTAACCAAGATATATATCAATTTCTACACATGTCAAATACTCAAATTTGACCAAGTCAACATTACTTTTGAAGCAATGGATTTGTTTGAGAATCGATATTCATTTGGCTCAAAAGAAAGTGTTATGTTGTTATTATTATTTATTCAGTCAAAATTACGTTGATATTTTTTTTCTTTTGAACAATCATCGATCAAAATACTATAGAAAAAAATAAAGATGCTTATCTTGTAGGTTGACAATGACTATACTGGTGAAGAAAATAACAAGAATTCAAAAAACCACGGTCTTAACTAAATTAGTTGTTTAATAACTTTTAAGTATAATCTTTTGGACATATAATAACACATTATCGTGTATTTAGAATGGAGTATTCACTGCATCTATAATAATATTGTAATCGTATTAAACACTTAATCTTTGTTCAATATAACCAACTTGTATATCCCAATATTTTATTGGGTAGTTGAAAATAATCCAGATAGTATTATATTAAGTACCAGAATCTTCTGATCACTAATAAGTTGTTTTCTCATTGTGTATCTTGTCTTAAGTGGGCACTCATGTTAGTAAACTTAACTAACACCCTCTAAGAATACACACATGGTATGATGTTACATACTTACATGATTTGTTCATAATTAACACATGAAAGAAGTATACAAAAATAACTAATCAAGATGTTCTATTTTCAATCCTAAATTTAGAGTTTTGTTGTTCGTCTCTTTATATATGAAGTTACTATAATTCGACAACTTTTACTAGCATATCTACTTATTACTTTCTCATTGTGTATCTTGTCTTAAGGATGGGCACTCATGAACTTGCTAATATATTATATCTTTTTGTTTTTCTTATGGGAAATAATTAATTATCCTAATAGAATAACCTAAAAATCCTCCTAACTTTTAGATGAGGACACATGGAAAAATCAGAGGATGAAATTAGGAAAGAGAATTAGTGGTATCCACATGTCACCATCTAAATTTATTAGGAGGATTTTTAGGCTAATCTTTTAAGAGGATAAATCATTTTTTTTTAAATACATGATGATAGAGTAATTGAGTACTAACCTTCAAATGAAATTAAAGAGCACTTGTACGTATTTCAGAAAATGTTAGATGATGTAATGTAATATGTAATCGCAAAATATAAAAGGTTATAATATAATAAAGTCAGTCAAGTGAGAAAAAGCTAATATTTAACTCAATTAGACCACGTCTCTACTAGTGAATGATTGAATTAATGCAGATTCCCCAAAGCCAGCTAGCAGCAAGATGAAAGAAAGATAGTCTTTCTTTGACGTGCGTCTTAGTTATATTTGACGACCCCTCATGACTTTGACTCCATCTTTGGACTAATACTCGTATTCTTAGATTAAATTATAAGTTGATTCTCTATAGTACATTTGTGGATTTATTAAATAACAGGTGTAATATATATGGATCAAGATTCTCTCAAGTTAATTTTCAACATGAACTATTATATTCAGTGGTTTGTAAGAGAATCTCTTTCGAGCACAAGCTCGTATGACAACGGAGAATGAGTTCCTTAATTTGAGTCTAGTGGTAAGGTCTAGTTATTTGCGTTTTAACGATTTTTTGGCAAGCCGCAAACTAAGATAAGTGCCGTTAACAACTAGTCCCACGGTATGTATAATCTAATGAAAAATGAAGATATAATCTTGTTCAAACTATTCAACAAGAGTCAAACATTTGCTATGATGTGTCCATTTGTTGACTCTTTTAACCAAAGATATTACATATATAAAAAGGTTTTTCAAAAGTGGTTTTTATTTTATAACTTTTGGATTGCTTTACTAGATGGTTGTGTATTCTTATGATAAGAATTGTGGAATGCTTACGAGGCATTCGAAATGGAATGGATCTTCTCAAGAATGTGGAAATATAAAATATGATAATTTGGATGTAAAAAACTGATATCATATATGGATGGGGGCCAATGTCTTATTCATCGATTTAGTGAGAGGGGAAAAGAAGTTGGAGACATTAATTAAAGAATTACCCACATTGCCGCCGGCTAAAGTTAATTCTATGGCGAGAAAATTTTATTGTGCTTTCTTATGATAAACATTCCAAATATATCGTTTTCGACAATGGATTGTGACATTATTATTATCAATACAAAAGATTATATTGGTTTCTACTAGTTGTGACTTTTAAGTATAAAAACTAATGTGTCTTGGCATCACACGTTTGGAATGGACATTAGGCATTAAATTTTTTTTAAAGCATTTCGTGATGGTTTAGTTTACAAATAAAATATCCATAAGAAGTTAGATACAGTGATTAATATAACATGATAATTAGGAAACGACAATATATTTGAGAAAAATGTCAATTTTTTTGTGTCACAAGTGTTAAGATAACGCTCAAGGTAAAACAATATCATGTCGTCGTTTAAGTAATAGTTTGATAAAGATGTCAATTTTGATAAAAACATTTGCTATAGTGGTGAGAACGTAACGATAAGGTTATAGTCACAAAACAGCATTGTTAGACTTTAGAACCATAGAAATGACATATAATGTAAACTTTAAGTAGCCAACGTGAAAAACTATTGTCTCTTGAGATGTAGTTCATGATTCAATCCTTGTCATTAGGTAATTTTTGATTAAAGTATATTTAACGATTAAAAGAATATATATTAAGTAAAAAAAATAAGGTACATATAACGTTACCTTGTTATGTCAGGCAATTTATGTCACCAATAGTACTTGAAACTCAAAAATTTAAGAAAGGGGACAAATGTACAACTTTTTATATGTTTGTGTGTGGGATGGGTTGATATAGGGTTCTGTACTAATTGCAAATCCCATGAAAGACGTGTGCATCAACATTTTTTTCCTCCGTACTAGCAATGACTATAACAAAAGTGAAATTTTATATAAAAGAATAGTAGCACAACAATCAACAAAGAAAATTGACACAAGATAATAAGATTTTGATGATGTTGATCGAATAAAAGTGTTGTTATATATATGGTCATTCTGTCATCTTGAAATCCATCAAAGCCCCACAAGTCGATCGGCTCAAGATGTCTAGTTAAATCGACAAGATTCTAGTTGTTGTACGACAGATGATTTTCTGGTTAGGCCGTTCATTTATGGTGTAGATATAATTACATATATACTCGTAAAAAGTTAAAAAAGAAAAAAAAAAACACGAGATGTTATAAATAGATGAGATGAATGTTTGTTCGAATGAACCAACATACCGATTAACCATAGGATGAATATAAGAAGGTCCCGACGGCACAACGCCGGTCCATAATATAACCGATTGAACGGCAAATACTTTCAACGATAAATAAGATATCGGACGAGTATACATCATTGCACATTTGACAATAACATGGCCGTAAGCGAATATACTTCTCGAATACATCCATACATATATGTACATACACTAACACATCATCAAATGATGACATCTTTTTGGTACAAAATTTTACTACCATAACTTTTGTTTCCTTCACAAAGACTATGATAACTAAAAAACAAGATTTTTACTAGTACTAGTGAACATAACAACTCTACATCCCACAACCTTTTTTACCATTGATGAACCTTTTAAAACCAAAAAAGGCAGATCATTTTTCTAGAGCCAAATCACATCCAGAACACCATACAACTCTTTATGCATATAGCACAAGTCACCACTGCTTGACCACTCTGGACTTAAAAAGACTCATGATCTAGCAAAAATATCTTACCATAATTATATAACTTAAAACTATAATTAAGAAATGATTTACATTATTGTAATACAACAAAAAAAAAACTGCAAATTGTTCATACTAGTGACACCCTTAACCTCAATTTCCAAGATCTGGTTTTTCTTGATTTCAGCATGAGATTTGACTTGACTTAACTTAACATGTGTTAATCACTTGATGATTAGCAAATAACACAACTATTAGGAGAGTCATCTTGAACAACTTTAGTATAATATGGTGTAGGTGGATGATTATACTGATGATAATTATTATAAGGTTGTTGTTGATAATAAGGATAAGGAGGCTGATGATTAAGCTGCTGACTTTGTTGGTATGCAAGATATGCTTTCAAAGCCTCATCTTGTTTCTTTTTAAGTTCTTCTTCTTTTTTCTTATTTTCATCTGCCTTCTTTTTATCTTCTTCTTTTTTCTTATCAGCAGCAGGATCTTTTTTTTCTTCTTTTGCAGGCCCAACTGACACAATTTCTGTATGACATATTTTTCTAAGTTTTGAGACTACTGTAACTGGATCTACATCTCCTGTTACAGTCAGTTTCTTGTCTTTCATCTCCATTGCTATTGATTCCACCCCTGTTTTTGATCAAATTATGTTAAAGATTTAATCTTTTTCATAATCTAAGATCTGGGTTTGGACTATTTTTCAAAATTATGAAGACCCAGATGAATAAATTTAATAAATTTTGTACTGGTAGTTATAGACTATATATACTGTAGTACCTGGGAGACTCGAGACATTTTTCATGGCTTTTTGCTTGATTCTTTCATCCAATATATCCAATTTCAACACAACTTTCTGCAATATAATTGAATAAGTAGACATAATTTAGATACCCATAGTAAATTTCACATAATATACTCTCATTAGTCGTATAATTTGTAAAGTAAACACTATAAAAAAGTTTAAAGTTTCTTACAAAAAAGGTTCATTTTCCAATTTTAAAAAGTACTTGAATATGCTTACTAGGTTCTTTTACATGAATAATACACAAGTAACATGAGTACATGAGATATAGATAAATAGATAGATATGATATGAAAAGATAAAAGTGGTATACATACCTTCATGTTATTTTGTTTTTTGAGACTTAAGTTGAAGAGATGAGTAACAGAGAAAAAAAAAATGGATGCCAAGCTTTAAAGATTTACTAAAAGAGAACAAAAGAATATGTTTACAAGGCTAGGTGGATTGTATGGATATAAATAGAGGGGGGTGGTTAAGTTTAAACTGAGTCAAGATAGTCGAGTGAACTTGATTAAATCAATAGTAGTAGTAAGTTAGTAGTTAACGTGGGCTAAGTCTATGGGTCAACGTATTATAAAGTTTTTGAGTCAAGTTTGTCAAGTGAAATATAAGCCGTGCGCGTTACGATATACCCCCTGTATATATGAAAAAATTGATAAATGAAAAAAAGAAAAAAGTAATTGAATATAAATTCTCTTATTCTATGTATCATTTGGTACTCACTAATCCTCCAGCAAAGCTAGTGTTCAGTTAATTCTCAATCACTTAATAATTCATTAACTATCTCAAGTTTGTCTTTGGCAAAACTCGAACTCAATACCTCCCCTGGAAAGTGACGGCTGATGGCTACTGGACTATTACCCAATGATTAAAAAAAATAATATAAAAAATAAAATAAAAATTGATAAATATAGTCTCAAATATTGAAAATTTGTCTATATACAATTAAAAAAGACTAAATTAATAAAATAAATAAATTAAAAAAATACGTATCGATCAAGGATTACGCCACGTGTCGTGTTAAGAACATCTCAATCATAATCATGTTTTAGTTTATTGATAAATATTTTTTTTTACTATCTTATAAATATTATATTTTTATAATGATATATATTTTTAAAGATAATTATGTTTAATGTAAAATATATTTAAGGAAATGAACATCCGGTTTTCATTGATTTTGGGTCTTTTAACAATTTTACCAAGGTATAAGATAGTAAGACTACTTCCAAATTCCACCTAATGATTGAAAAAGGCCTTTGATTTTTGCATGTGATGATGATCAATTAAACTTCTGACTTCTGTGTCTAGAGGCTAAAGTGTTTACCATTTATTCAAACCGTGTTGTTTGTTTAATATAAATTATATATCTTATACCTTATACATAATTCAACTTCCCTAGCCAATGATAACTAGTCCAACTGGTTAGAGGCATCTCAGGTTTTACCTAAGGTCTTGAGTTCGATCCTTAGGGATGACAAGTCTTGGGGTTTTTTCGTCTGAATACACGTCACGGCTCATAGTCAACATCTCGTTGTCTAGGGTACATGCAAAGTTTCACCATTATACGGTGAGGTTTCCTGATGTCGCATACCGACTGAATATTCGGGAAAAAAAATCAAGTTCTCTACTTATAATAAGTTAATAACATGAAGATTTCAAA
>JANDBE010000015.1:26126344-26138489 GCA_024320915.1 Erigeron philadelphicus
AAATACTATAATTTCAATTCCTAAAAAAATTATAATAAAAATTCGATGAGTACATGTGAAATAATCGAGGGAATAGATTATAATTATTAGAATCCATATGTCATCATGGCTTTGAGAAAATTTTAGAGATATTAACTTTGCGAGTGGATGAAAGAGAGAGAGAAAAAAGAGAATGGTAATCGGGTATGGCCTCTTACGATACAGTCGCGGTACCTTCTTAGTTTCGTGTGCATTTTATCTGCCTTCGTAAAAGAATACTATTTGGGCGTTGTGATATTGGTTTATAGTTGTTAAATTATTTTAAACGCAACAAATCATAAACGAATGGGTTTAAATGACTGCAAGATAAAGAATTGAAAGATGAGGAACGAAATTTTATTGTCTTCCAATTACGTTGAAAAATTTTAACAGCTCGAACAACTTGGCGTACGGAAAAATGAAAAAGAAAAAGAAAATTATGATGTATAGATCTATCATATTCCACATGATTTTAACTAATAACAAAATAAGGGAATGGGATTAAAAACAAACGATCACAATCTTGAACCATATGTGAGTTGTCATATTGCCCATAGTGTGAAAACCAGCTCCTACTTTGTCCTCATAATGTCTTTCAATGACTACTAATACATCAACATTTTAAACCACTTCTATATAAGAAATGGAAACAAAGAATTCAGTCTTAAAGATTAAGTATGAACAAGATGATACAACTAGCAATAAGGCTAACAGCATTGGCGATTTTCTTGGGGTACATGACGATATGGGTGATGATGCCGACAAACACCTTTTGGCTACATTGGTTGCCTTGCATCCGCTCTGCCACCAATTCATCCTATTTTGGGCAACAAGGTTTTTATCTTCCTCCACCCTTGTCAATAACTATTCGGCCAATGGTTTAGTTTGGAAACGCAACTGGACCAGTTGAAAACAGTTTGATTACTAGTTCAATTCTGACATGTATACAAATATTTCAGCAACAAACGTCTGATGTGTGTATAACTCATACTGAAATTATGTTCCACGACTATTGAAAATAGGGTGTCATTTTATGTTTACCCTACTGATCATGATCTAATGGTTAACCATATCGCATTAAAGTTAACTTTATCTGATATAATGTTAAATGCTAATATATCTTTTATATGTGCAGGAGGGGATATCCTAATTTACACAACCCCGGTCCTACTAATTGCAACTTTGGCATGTATATACCTTCACCTAGAAAACAAGTCTTCAGACCACCAAAAGAATCCAAGGTAAACATAAAACGACACCCTCTTTTCAGTAGTTGTTAAACATAATTCTGTATGAGTTATACGCACATCAGATATTTGTTACTGAAATGTTTGTATGATAAGTCACCAAGATTTTCTTTGGATGCCAGTTCAAGTATCTCCGAGAACTCTCTGATAGGCTTATGGAGGCGACCAGCAATAAGTAGAGGTCCTCTGGGTATCGTCACTTGGACAGAACTACTGTTCTTGATTATGTTTGTGGGGCTTTTGGCTTGGTCCATCTCAGCTTACATACACGCCATGCTTGCGACCATCACAACTCAATCTGCATCAAGAATGAAAGAGAGAGTGTAAGCAGATATCCCTCTGATAGTTTTATGCTAGTGAAATCGCTTCCTGAAAAATATCAACTTAATGAATGTTTTGGCAGGTGGGAAGTGAAGTTAGACAGTATGGCGTTAATGCTAGGACTTGTTGGGAACATATGCCTAGCGTTTTTGTTCTTCCCCGTGACCAGAGGGTCATCAGTGCTACGACTAATTGGTCTTACATCAGAATCTAGCATCAAGTATCACATATGGCTTGGGAATACAACCATGGTTTTCTTTACTGCTCATGGTTTATGTTACACCATTTTCTGGGCTAAAACGCACCAAATCTCACAAGTATGACAATATCCATATGAATATTATATTACATATATTAGATTACTGAAAATCGATATGTGTAATACAGATGCTTCAATGGGAGAAAATTGGGATATCAAATGTAGCCGGAGAAGTAGGTTTGCTTACAGGAATAGCGATTTGGTTGACCAGCATACCCCGTATCAGGAGAACACTATTTGAGCTTTTTTTCTACACCCATCATCTCTATATTCTCTTTGTGGTCTTCTTTATACTACATGCTGGATTTTCTTATTGTTGGATCACACTCCCAGGATTTTACCTCTTTCTGATAGATCGGCTCCTTAGGTTCCTGCAATCCCAACAGAAAGCTCGGTTAGTTTCAGCAAGAGTTCTACCATGTCGTGCTGTTGAGTTGAATTTCTCCAAGAGCCCAGGTAATCAGCAAGACAGATGTTTTTCTATGGATCCAAACATCTCAAAATCTCAAGTTCGCCCCTCTACGAAAACCACGTGCTATTGCTTATATCATTGGATATTCGGTTTGCAGGGTTACACTTTAATCCAATGAGCTCAATCTTTATAAATATACCTAGTATATCAAAACTCCAATGGCATCCATTTACTATAACCTCAAGCAGCACAATGGAACCTGAGAAGCTAAGTGTAGTCATCAAATGTGAAGGAAAATGGTCACAGAAACTCTATCAAAAACTCTCTTCACCTTCACCAACAGAGCATCTACAAGTGTCGGTTGAAGGACCTTACGGACCTGCATCAACCTATTTTTATAAGTGAGCATGGAATATAATTTAACTAGTGTAGCCTTGATATTTACAGTATTATTTAACATACACAATGCAGGTATGACAAGATTGTGATGTTCAGTGGAGGAAGCGGAATTACTCCATTTATCTCCATTATTCGTGAGCTTCTACACATGGCTAACAACCCCAGCAACAGAACACCACAGATTATCCTTGTTCCGGCCTTCAAAAAATCAGTGGATCTCGGGATTTTAGACCTACTCCTTCCTATTTCAGGAACTAGCTATGATATATCTGGAATACTATTACAAATCCAAGCATATGTAACACAAGAGAGCGAACCGACAACAGAAGACCAACAGGTTTACAAAACCATATGGTTCAGACCCAGTGCTCTTGATGCACCAATTTCTGCAAGTCTAGGCAGAAACAGCTGGCTATCCTTGGGAGTGATGATTGTCAGCTCTTCAGTTGTTTTCCTCGCACTTGTTGCTATAATTACACAATTTTACATATACCCAATTGATCACAATACAAATATCATATATTCATATAGTATAAGGTCAGTTTTTAACATGCTACTTATATGCATGTCTATAGCTATAATTGTGATTATAGCTTTTTTGTGGAACAAGGAAAAGAATTCTACAGAAACAAGGCAGATCCAAACGGTGGATGTACTGACACCAATGACCTCTCCAGGTATGAGTTCTTGGTATTATAATGCAGATAGGGAGTTAGAAAGTCTTCCTACCAAATCATTTGTTGGTTCTACCAAGGTGAACTATGGAGAAAGACCAGATTTCAGAAGTAAGAAAACTAACTTCTCTTTAGAAAACCATGACCGAATTCACACTTACAATTAACTATATATGAAGAACACAATGAATTCACATATCTTATGTTATCCTGTTGCAGAAATACTGAAGGAAAATGAAGGATCCAGCATTGGAGTTCTAGTAAGCGGTCCAAAGAAAATGAGGGAAGATGTAGCAGCAATCTGCTCATCTGGGTTTTCAACATATTTACATTTTGAATCAATCAGCTTCAGCTGGTGAGACAAATAGAACAATTCCACAAACAGAGATGTTTTATGCTCAAAAATACATATATGATATAATGGTTCTCCAACATTCACATACTACTCAGATGGGTGTCATTTTGTGTATATTTAAGCATTGTACAAAATTTGTACTACGAAGTACAAACCAACCAATAAGGATGCAGACAAGCAGAGGACCTTCCAAATTCCAGCCCTGATGCTGGTATTTGTGTTCCACTGATTACACTAAAACGAGATATATATTATACCACACATGCCGAAACTCGAGTTTCCAAATATTTGAAACTCGGATATTAACTACTAAATGGAAGCAAGACAGTCAAAAGTATAAGTTCTTCCCTGAGTAGATGATTCAACCAACTTCGTGTATTACAAAGGAAATGACCAGACGAATACACTAAATGGTATTATCTTGAAGGCCACTCAAAATGGTATCAACCATATAAGAACAAGACATCAGACGTACAAAAAATCGTCCTAAATACCTCTGCTGACCAGTATTCTATCAAGCTGACCTAAAAAAGTACTTTAAAAATTCAAAAAAAGATAACTTATGGCAAAAAAAAGGGGGAATCCACGGATCAAAATCTCATATGTACCAACTAATAATCCCCTTGTCAAACTGAAAAACAAAAAGAAAAGTAATAAAACGCAGACCTAATGTCAGGCAAGGAAATCATCATTCCCTTTGCAAATTATTTTTATGAAAATATCGTTCCCCAGTGTTGAACATCTTGTTAGCAGTGTATCTACAACCTTTTTCCTCGATCGTATTCTCCGAATCTTTAAAGTATCTATTGTCATTACGAGGGTATCTGAAGCCATTATCTTTATTACGGGGGTACCGAGCCTTGAGAGGGTCGTCCAGCTCATCCCTGAATTGCCTCCTTTCATTCATCATCCCATATTTGTCATCATGAATCGTGCTATTGTTGATACTTGCCTGTGGAAATCTTCCAGGGCGTGTAATGGGGTGGATATTATCATCTGGCTTCAATCTTCCAAGATATCCAGGTGAATCGAACCTTTGGTTTCGCTGCAATGTTCTAACAGGTGATGATCTCTTGTCCCTATACGGCCCATTGGCACCGCTTCGTTCATTACACCCTCTAGATGCTTCTATTTCACCTGAGAAACTGGGCTTCCGAAAAGGAACTCTCGTATCAGACCTATGATCTGGGTTTTCTCCATTTGTATCCACACTTCTTTTATTCTGAAAATGCCATGCAATGGGGGACCCTGATCGAGATCTAGACCGGGATCGTTTTCGGGATTGGGGAATATGAGCACCTCGATTATAATTGGAGGAAAAAGAATGAACCTTCCTTTCTGGATAACATGGCTCAGAATCATTGTATTCTTCTGGAGGAACTCTTCTAAATCCGCCCCTAAATCTATCACGGCTAATGCCCCTTGCTGGTGATGTTACCCTGGGAATAACACCATAAGATTCATTTCTGTCAGATGGTGATGGCCTATTGTTGAAAGTCCTGTTAATACTCCTTGGATTGTAATTTCTAGCTCGATTGTTGTCACGGCTATTTGATCCTCCAATAACATCTTTTGGCCCAGGATACCCACGACTGTTTCTAGAAAAAGAATCTCCCCACTGTCCACCATCATCATTTGGGCCACGGCCACGGTAGTCTGGTCTGTCCCGTCCTATAAACTTTCCTGGACCAAAATCTCTCTCAGCTCGCGAATAAGAATATCCAATATTGTCGGATCTGCATGCAAAAGACACATTAGAAGATAGAAAAACATGAAACATCGCAAAAATATGAAACGGAACAGGATCACAAAATTACCTGCAAGTATTATTGTTGCGTCCACCAAAAGATGTTGATCTATCTGCACAGAACATATTCCCTCCACTTCTCACAGTATTAAGTTTTGCTAAGCTATCATCCTTCTTTTCCAAACTGACACACTGTGACCGCTCTTGCAGCTGATACTCGGAAGCTTTATCTATAGACCCCGGGACCTCTGCTTTAACACCTTCATGATGTTCACTAATCATTTCTGCACCTAATGTTCCATTCTTTTGTTGATGCCCAACCTCAATTTCAGCCTGAACTGATTCATTTGTATCAAAGTTATCTTCGTACATATTATCAGACTCATAGTCAACACACTCTGTGTCTTCTGTGTCTTCTACTTCGTCCTTCTGCCAAATGTGGTATATAGTTGGCTCTCTAAATTCACCGTCTTCAACAGGAGAATCATAGTCTGCCTTAACTTTATCTACCGTATTCTCCTCAGCCCGCTCATCGTGGGAAACATTTGATCCACAGCAATCACTGAGACGATCTTCCGAAGTAAGCTTATCATCACAGTCACCTTTAAAAGACAAGCACCCACCTTGTACTATTTCAGACTCCGCCTGCCCATCATCAGACTTAATTAAAGGCTCAACCTTTAAGGTGGTTTGTCCTGGTGAAACAGAGGCAGTTGACGTAGAAACGGTTTCACACTTAAGGGGATAAGCAAATGAATCAAGCACATCTGATTTACTCATAGAACTCTCTGCATCTGATGTCTTGCACGTAATCAAACCATCATTGTTTCCTTGAGCACCTAAAA
Organism: Erigeron philadelphicus; assembly: GCA_024320915.1. Taxonomy (NCBI): domain Eukaryota; kingdom Viridiplantae; phylum Streptophyta; class Magnoliopsida; order Asterales; family Asteraceae; genus Erigeron; species Erigeron philadelphicus. The sequence goes on from JANDBE010000015.1 coordinate 26,132,622, forward strand.
TCTCTGATTTGCAGAACGGCTCAACGGAAGACGTAGCATCATGTAACGTGCTACCCTTTTCTTCTGTCACTTGAGAATTTCGAATTTCATAACCTTCCAAATTCGTTTTAGAATTCAGCAAATCATCGTTATAAGTATCTTTCAAATTATTTTTCTCGCAATGATCGTCAACAGGAGTACAAGGTTCTTCCCACTCTTCCATCACAGTATTCAAGTCCCAATGTAGCCGCAAAGATTTTGAAGGAGCATGACTTTTGTCGGCCTCACCATTCCCATTATCACATAAATTTTGTAAAACTTTTAACGTACTATCATGAACGGACGAAACATCCGAGTCAATTGGAGTAATCTCCTCTTTTGAAACATCAGTATTTGCATCGGCTCTTGGTGTCGTGTGTTTTTCAATTTTAGAGGGTTCCAATTGACTAGAACCATCAAAAACTGAACTATGGCATGCAGCATCAGCAAGTAGTTCAATACCAGAAAAATCATTCGAGTCAGAAACCTCTTTCTTATTCAATATTAAGCTCTCCCTTTGTTTACTTCCTGGTTCGATGTCTTCATGGGCGGGAGTCTGCGGTTGAGATAACCGAGCGACTTCCCCACTTACGGAAGGAGACTGAAGCTTAAGTATTCTTTTCTTTATAGGGACATCAAGTACTACCTCAGCAAAACGTTGACCAAGAACGGCTACACCAGACTGCCAATAACAATCACAAAAAAGGTAAAAAATCAATGTTATTTCAAGAATATAAACCATATGTCCATATAGATATAGATATACTAAACCACGGTTAAAATACATACCTTTTCGTAATCAGATACAACCGAGTCCTGAATTTTATTCCCCTTTATACGAGTTTTCCCAACCTGCTGCCTCGGCCGCCCTATGTTACTCCTATGTCCTTTTTTAACAGCACCCCATGTCATATCCGAATTGATAAACTTAAGCAGATCCATTGTAGTTTTCGTATAATTAGTCTGTTACACGAAGAGACCTTATCGTTAGATAAAACATAACCATACATCAAGCACAATTCAATCTATCCTACTATTTGTTCTTAAAGTGCGACAAATCGACGATGCAGTGAGTTTTTTTCAACCCAAGGTAACAAATTTCCAGAGATCTGCAGTCTGGGTATATTTTCGGCGTTTTTGGTACATCGAAACCCTTGGCAATTTCAGAACCCTTTGGGATTGAATCCTTGAAGATTGTCAAGTGTCAAGAAACCCGATTTAACACATAATCCAAACCCGAAAAAACAGAGTCTCCTTCAGTCTTGGAAAATCAAAAAGATCCCTTTGACATGATCAAGCAAACAACTTTTTTAATTTTACAGGTCAAGCAAAGAACTTTTTTAGTATATAAACATAATTATGTCTATTTAAACAATAATAACAAATCTTTATCTAATAACTCTGTCTTCAAAACAAGATCCAACGGCTGAGATGATCGCAGATGGAAAAAGTCAAAAGATTTATCATAGATCTGAGGGTTAGAAACAATCCAGATCATCAAGTAGATCTAATCTCTGGAAATCCATCAGACTTGCCGCAACATCCACACTTAGAAAAATTCATAAAAAAATTAAAACTTTTCAGTTACCTTTTTATTAATCAATAAATCAATCAAATCTTCAAGCTTTTTCCGATGATCAATCAAATCCTTATAGATATAGATACAGATATATATAAATATATATATATAACTTCCGGCCAATCTACAAAAAGGCCCAAGATCTTATTAAATCAACGAATTGAGAGATGAAATCGAAGAATTCATATTGTTTGTTGCTTGAATTAGACGCGAAGAAGAAGCCGATCGAATGTCGTTTTCTTCAATAATAATAATTCGAATATCTTGTGGAAGAAACCAGAGAGAAAAATAGGCAGGCTTTTTTTTTATTTATGTGAAAATTATTCGATGTGAATGAGTCAATAAATAATGTGCGTGTATATATATACGCGCGGAAAAATATATATATAGATATCCGTAGTATATAACCCTAGAAGTTATCGTCACCAATTGCAATTACAATTGCATTTATACTAGGATTATATTTCGTTACCGTTTTCTAGTCAGTTTAATAACTGCAACAATAATTATCATAAATCTTTTCTTTATTAATCTAAGATTTTTTTTTTCTGACTTTTTATAAAAACAAAATATAAGTTGGCGATGTACAATGTATATATTTATGGAAAATACTTAATGTGCATATAAAGGAATTGTTATTTTTTTATTTTAAAAAGTTTATCTTGTCAATTTTATATAATAAGTGTAAAATTATTTAATTAATTCACAAACTCTGTTCAAAAAAAAATTCACAAATTGAAAGTCAGCAAAACCTTTATTTGTTATAGTTAATCTAAATTTTTAGGATTTTAATAAATGGTGCCGTTAAGACGGAAGGTGCATTAAATAGTTATACACTTATTATCAAATCTAAATGTAGACTTTTCATATAAGAAAATACAACATTATTATTCATGTTAAATGGAGGCATGAGCACCTTATTCAGCATTTTCTTAATATTTAGAGTTAATTGCAAGATTGGTATTTGCGGTTTGTATGTTTTAGCAAGGAGGATCTCTATTTGAAAATCATTACAATGGGGGTCTCTATTTTGAGAACTTTTTGCAAAAATGGTTCAATTCCCATAATAACTTATATCTATTTTCTAATAATATATCAAAGATTTTGTTTTTTAAGGCAAATATCAAATTAGTAGTTTGTGTATTCTTATATTTGTAAATTAGAACTTATATTTTTTTATTTTCTTTATTTAATAATTTATTTTTTATATCAAAAAATGTTGTTGACTTTTTTTGTATTTGACTCGAGAATAAATAACTAAATTACCATATATGACATTTATATTGTTCGGACAGATTTGTTTTTTTCTTTTTAACAGATATCAAATTCCTAACATATAATCTTTTATTTATTTAAGTTTATATAATAACAAAAGTTTATATATAAATCAGTTTTCTAAGATAAAATTATTTATATAAGGTATATATCTATTATGAAAATTTTAAAGCGTACATAAATTTACTATTAGAGTTTTAACGACCATATAATTATATGTTACAATCTCTTGAATTAAATCAAAAATAAATATGAAGGTCTTAGTTGCAAGATCGGTCCTTGTGGTTTTTCCATTTTAGCAATTGGGGTCCCTGTGCACACTTGACGGCCACCTTTAATGGATCTGTTTAATTTGGACCAATTTTGCAAAACGTTCTCAAAATAGGGACCCACATTGCAACGATTATCGAATAGGGACCCTTTTGCTAAAACGTACAAAGTACAAGGACCAATCTTGCAATTAACTCTAATATATAATATGATAGTTACACATAAACTAGTTTATTTTTCTACGTAATACACGAGATTAATGTATCAAGTTTTTATAATAACATGATTAGTAGTTTTAGATAAAACATTTTAAAATATGATAATTTCATTATTTAAAAAATGCTTATATCAATAGTTAGTAGAATATGTATGTTATATCTTTATATATTGATCGTGTAAAAGTTAACAATAGATAATACTTTTTGAAAAAGGACGATATTATTATTTAAAAATGATTAATATTGTAACTTTTGATAAATGCTCTAATAACTTATGGATCAATCACATTTTTCGATTTCTAAAAACTGAAACCATATATCAACTTAGAGAAAGAGTTCGATAATAACTCATACACGGTCTGGAACTAGAAGTCAGCAAAAAGGCAAGTATATGAATGTAGTTTCCTTTTTAATGGTCAATTTCATCAATAACAGTGGTAAATCTTCCAAAATTGCCGAAAAATTAAATTATAAGGCTTAGAATATCAAGCCAACTAATCCAATTTTTTTTATAAAATTACATCCTTTTAATAACCGGGGATAAAAAGCAAAACAATCAAACTGAACACTTCATAAGTGTTTAGTCTCGTTGCATTAAAGAAAACACCACTTCGATTTCTTCCAAAGCACCTATATCACACGAAACATAGATTACTTATTTTTTTCCAAAATACCTTACATTTATTCACAGACTAATAAAAGAGCAGTCCACGAATAAATGTAACACTTTACCCATACCTTCTGAACAAAAAGAGCAATCATGTGAGCTGGTACCAAAATCCCGACGGTTAAGATTAAGTCATGTGAGGAGACGATCCTTAACTAATAGCCAAGAAAACATTCTCACTTTTTCATATATTCCACACGTTTTTAATAGTAGTATTGGGTAAATTTTGCATATCAAAGTCGCGAACTTTTTTATTGCAAAGATATAAGATCCTACCCATCTATCATGGTAGCAGACAAAACATTTCTCCAAATGCTTTAACGGGGCAGCTTCAACTCCAGATCTTATTTGTCTCTCCCAATTCCATGTCTTAATACCCACTTATATACGTTGTGATACGACACTAGCTTTAACTTGTTCTAACTAAGAAGAAAATTGACTTGTCAGATGACTATTTTGGGTTCAAATATCCGTCCAAAGTTAGTGTTATTTCCATCACCAAGAACTCTATTAATCACAATACACCCGTTTAAATACAACATACTTTCTCGAATCTCGACGAAACTCCATTGCCATTGACGAAACTCCATTGCCATTGACATTAAATTAAAAGAAGAAAATGTGAGACTTTCATGAATGGCTGCAATGGTTCTAGCGCGTATGAAGTTTAGGATATCTGCAGGCTGCCACCTCTATTTTTTTTCACCAACTATATGCATATAGTTAATGACACAAAAAAATATATTAGTATGTGTATTTCATTGATTAATAATTTGTAATTTATAATGTAACATGACTAATGTTTATGAATAGTAGCACATGCGTCACATGCACCCACATGTGGGGCCTTTCATTGTCTATACTATAGTCAACTAAACTCATTTTCTTCATATATCAACTTGTTAATAATAGCTAGATATAAATAACTACTTAAACATAATTATACGTCACCTTAACAAAATAACAACTCAATCTTTAATGACTAATATTTGGGAGGGGATCTCTCAAGTTGGGAAGATCTTGATCTTTGGATAAAAATGAAAAATCAAGATTTAAAACTTATCTTTAAATCTTGACCCTTGATTTTCATTCAAGGGTAAAAATTATCCCAACTTAACTATTCAAGTTGTGATAACTTTAGAAAATCCTTTTCCGTAATATTTAGATTAAGATCCTTTAAAATTGAATTAACTTCATAGGTACACTTAGTGAAATCTTTAACATTTGGATAATAATTAAAGACCAAGACTCAAATTTGATATATTTGAATATTAACTTTTGATTTCAATTCAAAGATTGATAATTGTCAAACTTTACCTATAAGTTATCTCAACTTTAGAAGATCTTGATCCATAATATTTAGACAGATGTCTGCACACGATGCGACGATAATGGTGATAATGGCAATAACGGTGGTGACAATGTGGTAATAGTATCGGCGCTCCCCAAGGAGAGGAACTTGACCGAATGAATCCTTTATCTTGTAACTCTTGCAATTGTGACGCGAGTTCTTGCATTTCGGAAGGTGCTAAACGATACGGTGTCTTTGCTACCGGCATAGCATCAGGGATAAGATCGATTCGAAATTCGACTTGGCGAGGTGGAGGCAAACCCTGAATGTCATCAGGAAAGACATCAGGAAATTCACGTACTACTGGAATGTCTTCTAGTTTGATTTCTTTCGTTGTCGTGTTCATAAGGCTTCGCTTGTTTGGTTCAGATCGTTCACCCTGAATTTCAAGTAAACCTCCCCCACTTAAGGGAATTCTGAGGATTTTCGCGCGACATACAATGACGGCATCTACGAGGGATAACCAATCCATCCCCACGATTACATCGAA
>JANDBE010000015.1:26214109-26227231 GCA_024320915.1 Erigeron philadelphicus
TTAGGAGGCTAGCGCACTCCGACTTAAACTTCTCTTAGAGTTTGTTCAAATGGGTGAGCCGGTGTATCTCAAGGTTCCAAGACTCCAATTTTATTAATGAAATCTCTATTTCGATAGTTCTTAGTCAAGTTTATTTTCAAAACCAATTTTGCATCACCTTTATACAACTTATAAACAATACAAAATCAATAAACTTGCATAAACCGAACTATATAATCAAGTAACAAGTCAAGGTAGGCAGAGGCGGTTCTACATACACTTAACATAGGTCCATGGACCTAGGTGATATTGGAAATTCTTTTTACAAGTATATAGAAATTTATGTTTGGACATATGTTGTTTAAAGGTATGGACCTAGGTAAATTATAACGTAAGCATTAATTGATTAAAGTGAAGGTTTTGTGTGTGATTAACGGAGGAGTACCTTAAGTGCGAGTTGCAGAGAAGAGCAGGTTGTAGAGAAGGGGACTAAGGAAGAAGAAGAAAAGGGAAACTAGAAAGGAAATATGGGGTTGTAGAAAATAAATGTGCATCAACATTTGTATGTCCAACTCTTTGATGCATACTAACTGTTATTAAGTAAAAATGAGATTGTTCTAAGAAAATATATCATGTGGTTCTGTACTTCAGTGACTTTGTTTTTTAGTTTTAGTTATAAATATTTTTGTGTGTGAAAGTTTATATAGCTTAGACGGTCATTTATTTAAAGTTTGTAATTACTTAAACTTTTAAAATATTTTCATTAACGGTTTACATCATTTACTTTTATATCAATTATCAACACTATTCGATGCCGCTTCCACGACCATATATATCGTTATCCCCACGACCAAACTACAACAAATTAGTCAATTTTTCACACTCTACTCTACACAATTTTGAAAAATGCGTAAAATTTTGTTGAATCGTTCGCACTTTAAAACGTGTACAAATTATCTATATTAAAAAGTGCGAGAAAAGCTACAAGCTTCACATTAAAAAGTGTAAAGAAAAAATGTTCACACTAATAAGTGTGTAAAAATTGTATATTTTATGCACTTATAAGTGTGAAGATCATTTCTTCGCGAGTAAAACTACGCACTTACGTAAAGATAACCCGTTTTATTATTTAATTTGAAATTTTATATAGTACTAAACTTTTAACTATGTCTTAAAAGCTATACACTACAAGCAAGATTTAAAACCCGTGTTAACCCGAATCGACCCAACAGTTAATTATCTCGTCTAACTTGGTCATAATGCATCAATTAATTTGGACACACGTGATTTTGAATCCTGGATCCGCCACTGCCTTAATGAAATTTAACCGGATCACGAGTCAAGCTTTTGTTGCATTTTCGGGTCACGAGTTGTACAGGTCAGGTCGGGTCAAGCCAAAAACCGAAATAAAGTGAAGGAAACCCGTGACCTGCTCGTAACCCGAACCGAACCATCACGAGCCAGGTCACGGTTTCATTTTCATGTATTTGCGGGTCGAGGGCCGAATCAGGCCGGGTTTTCACAGGTCGGGCCGGGTCAGACCAAGTACCATGTACTGTAATAGTCGACTACTGTCATAGAAATCAGAATTGAAAGGCAAATGTAATGATACATTCACACTTCACAGTAACTAATTACTGCCACTTGTACAAATAATAATAGCACAGTAAATATATATACTCCGTAATAAACAAATCTAATAAAGTCGAATCAAATCAAATCTTTTTCTTTTCTTTTCTTTTCTTCTCTTCTCATTTCAATCACTCTGATTCTCTCCTATCTTTCACTTTCACTTTCACATTTACAGTTACAGTTACAGTTACATTTACATTTACTTCATCTTCTTTATACTGCATTCAAGTCTGTATTACATTACATATAAATACAAAGGTCAGTTTTGATTTATTTTATTAATTAGAGTATCAGTTAATTAGATCTTCAAATGCTGTAATTTTATTTTACAATTCCTTCCCCATCAACTTTATAACTATATGCTGTAATTGGAATTTTTAACTTCCAAAATGTTACACACACACACACACACATTTTGTGAATAATGTGTTTCAGTTTCATGTAATGACTAGGTCAACTGTTTAGTTTATTTATTTATTCATTATATTATATGTACAGATTTTATGCGTATATATAATTATATATATGGTTGACATAGGATAATTATGCACTATATTGCCCGAGATTGTCGAGTGGTTTCTTAATCCAAATTATTTTGGTTTATGCATAAATTTAGGGGGTTCAAATATAAGATTATGTGAAATTTGTACTAAACTACACTAAAATTTTAGATTCAGGTGATGGATACAAAATTTTTAATCATTTGATTTTAGGTTTGATTTGTGTAATTTTGACTAAATAATTTTTTTTTATGACAATGTGATATTAATTGTCATGATAGTCCGGTAAAATTCTAGAAAATGCGGTTAAGTCACTGAACAATTTTTGAGTTTGATAAAGCAATTCCATTACGTTGTCTTTTTGGAAACTATGTACGTCGGCCAATGTAAGGTTTGCCCACTTTGTAGAAGCTTGAAGGTCTTAGGGAAAATCCTAAGCTTGGGAGAACTGAGAAATAAGATTAGGATTTTGCTCTCCAAAAAAAAAAACTATTTACACCGGTTTACGCTTCACCATTTTATTAATGAAAGTTTGTGACTTTTTTATGGAGTTTTATTTCGTTGTCACATTAGTGTACATTGCTTGATCCATATCTTTATGTCCCGACCTTAGTTACAAACTAGTAAAGAAATCAAATTGATTTTCTCTGTTCCCATATCCCTGATTCCATAACTTTGTGTTTTATGACGAACGGCTTAAGAACGCTTTCTCAACAACATTGGATGCGTCTAATATAAGAAAACGGCAGTAAAATGATTAAACAGATTAGGGTGATATATTGGTATTAATTATTAACCAATGACTAGTTGTTATCTGATCTTTCAGAATTTGTGGTATACACAGCTGGAGAACGCGATGAGATTAGTATTACGGATATACGTACAGAAGGAGAGATAAAAGGATAATCTTGTTAGATTAGGCGAGTGATTGATTGAGACGTGGAGTGAATTTATAATTTGAAAGCTTGATTTGGTATCCAGAAATATGCCTTCTTGGTGGAGTAAGCCATCCTCAAAAGCAAAGAAGAAAAAGACAAGTAAAGAGAGTCTTATCGACACATTAAGGAAATTTAGGAACCCTTTTGATGATAAATCAATCAATAACAGATCAGATGGTTCTCAAAGAGGTCGCAGTGACGCTATTTTGGAAAAAAAATCTTTGTCGAGGGCTGAATCCAGGGCGGTATCACCTTCAAAAGCATCCAAACATGTAGCAAGATGCCAGAGTTTCCAAGAAAGACCTCTGGGTCAACCACTCCCACTTCCAACAAATCTTCCTTCGCCTGTGGCTACTAATGAGCCTGCAATCAGTGCATCGGGAAAACTGAAACAAGAAAAGGGATCCAAGTCACGATCATTTTTCACACTTCAACATCCTGAGTATGATGGAGCAGAGTCTGTTTCCAGTGAATGTTATAGTGACAGTGATGAGTTACCTGACTCGATCCAACGTGGTCCTTTGGCATCGAGTTACGCTGCTGTTAGTAGAGCAACTGTTGGCAGCCCTACCAGGTAAGCTTTATTTTCATTTAGTTAAAATATAACTAATGTCTAATGTATAGGTAAATAGACCCAAAGCAAAAGATAGAGTGGAGGTGGCAATTCCGACATATCTACTTCTTATGAGTGATTTCGGTTAATGGGTCAAAACCAAAAAATTTAGTGAAAAGTACTGGGTTGAAGGGTTGGAAGTCATCCAAAATCTATTGTTAATGTATCAACTGCCTAAATCATATTTATTCACAGATTTGTATTATAATTCTACGGGTATTGTTTTTGTACTGATATAATGCATCAACAAACTCATGAAAATGGCCAAAAAACTGTTTCGACTCAACACAAATGCCTTTTTTTGACCCATTTCAACCCGAACCGTTTTGACTCACTACCCAACCCGCTCATCTTGCCACCTCTAGTCAGATCTTTTGGTTTCTTTCGGTTTCCTGTGTTTCATATAAATAATTAAATTTTGTTAGACTCTATTAGGTTGCTATTTTCTTTCTTGTAATCTAGACACTGATGTTAAATGACTAAATCTCTCATTGATTCTTCTTATTGTCTTCCTTGTTGTTTATTGAAGCATGATTGTCAAGGATCATTCACATATAACAAAAATTCATATGTGTGACGCACCAAAGGCACATGATAATTTATTCAACAATAATGTCTATTCTTCACCACCAAGAAGAAAACCATTAAGCAGTCGCCTCCAGAATCTCCAGGTACCTTATAGTGCGGCATTCAGTAGTGCTCCAGACAGCTCAATTTCAAGTCCTTCTAGAAGCCCATTACGGGCATTTGGAACCGAACAAGTCATCAGTTCTGCTTATTATGCCGGTCACTGCTCCAGCCCTGGATCGGGACAGAATTCTGGGTATAACTCCATGGGTGGTGACATGGCGGGGATATTTTGGCAGCCCAGTAGGGGTAGCCCAAGTCCAGAGTATTCTCCACTGCCTAGTCCCAGGATGACAAGTCCTGGTCCAAGCTCTAGGATTCAAAGTGGCGCAGTCACACCACAGCACCCACGAGCAGGAGGTGCAGCTATTGAATCACAGAATAGTTGGCCAGACGATGGAAAACAACAAAGTCATAGGCTGCCACTTCCTCCTATTTCAGTTACCAGTTGTTCACCTTTCTCTCACCCAAATTCAGCAGCAACATCTCCTTCTGTACCACGAAGTCCTGGACGGCCTGAGAATCTCACGAGCCCAGGCTCAAAATGGAAGAAGGGGAAACTGCTGGGTAGAGGTTCATTTGGGCATGTTTATGTCGGTTTCAACAGGTATTGAATTTGAATTGTGTGTTTGCTAGCTTGTTAATGACATGGACATACATGATACATGGTTGCATGCAATTTTACTCTATCATTTGCCGAGCGTTTATTAATGGCCTGATTTGTTGCCCTTTTGGGATTATGTTGGTGGTATAGTGAAAGTGGGGAAATGTGTGCTATGAAGGAGGTGAGTTTGTTCTCTGATGATGCGAAGTCAAAGGAATGTGCAAAACAGTTGGGGCAAGTACGTATATCAGCCTTTAATGGAGGCATTATCTGTTGCTCAACGTGGTTGTAAGAGGTGCGCAGTTGGTGGGTTGGGTTGCAGGTCAAAATGTATAAGTTTTAGTTCGGATCATAATGGGCCGTGCTGGGCTGAAATAAACACTTTATAAGTAATTGTTGTGATACATGTGATTTTTAAAAACTATATAATTATTTTACTAATAATCCACTTTCTGTTAGTAGAGGAAACTAGGAGGTTTTATGCATTTGAATCCACTTGGATGACTCTCAGCCCATTTGACCCATTTGAGCTGTTTGCTCTTTGATTAAATCTATTAACTTAACCTATTTGACGAGTTAGAGACAAAAAGTTCCCAATTTAAGTCATTTTTATAGGAATATGGGTGGAAACTGCAACCTCATTGTTATTATTGCGTGTTGCTTTTGCAATTGATGTTTTCTAAACTTGTTACCAATGATACTTCTCTCCCTTTGCAGGAAGTTTCTCTATTAAGCCGTTTAAGCCATCCAAATATTGTTCAGTACTACGGGTCCGAAATGGTAAGTTTTGTTCTTTGCAGTTCCTTTGTAAATAAAGTTTAGAATTTTATATTTAAGATGACCTATATACCCATGATATTTGAACAGGTAGATGATAAACTCTATATTTATCTGGAATATGTGTCTGGTGGTTCCATATATAAGCTTCTTCAGGAGTATGGACAATTAGGGGAACTAGCAATACGAAGTTATACTCGACAAATCTTATCAGGGCTTGCTTATTTACATGCTAAGAATACTATCCACAGGTGAATCTTTTAGTAACTTAAGCAAGTCGCATAACCGGATCGTTCTTTCCTTATAACGATGAACATTGAACGATATACTTTGGCATCTTGATATTTATGTATTAGGGATATCAAAGGAGCAAATATCCTTGTTGACCCAAATGGCAGAATCAAAGTGGCAGATTTTGGAATGGCAAAGCATGTAAGTATACATAATGCCGTAACTGTAAATTTGACGGACTGGTTGTTATATGACATCCAAAATTATTGCAGGTCACTGGGCGGGCATGCGCACTATCTTTCAAAGGAAGTCCTTACTGGATGGCACCCGAGGTTAGTTTAAATTTTCTCATCTTTCCCCTTCGATGCATTTCTAATCTTCCTGGATGGACACAGATTATAAAGAAGACTACTGGTTCTAACCTTGCCGTTGACATCTGGAGTCTTGGATGCACGGTTTTGGAAATGGCAACAACGAAACCGCCTTGGAGCCAATATGAGGGGGTCAGTTTTCGCATTCCAGTTGTTCCAGTTTTTCTTTATGTGTGTCAGTTGTGTGTTGTATTGTGTTAGGAAGAGGTAGGCAAATACAACGGATTGGGTACCGGGTCAAAATAGGTGATTTGTAGTTTTGTACTATGGACCAAAATGTATTGGGATGAGTTGACCTGAAATACTATCGTGTCCAGTTATATATCTGTTCGTCAAATATGCTTTCTAAAATAATTACTATAATATTCTAGTTTTCTTAAAAGCAATATAGGAGGTAGTGAATACACTTTGGATTACCTGTTAACCCGTTCGAATTTGAGATATCGGTTATCATGGAGGTAGTGCAGCGAAGGATCTACATTTTTTGAGATTACCCGCTTAACCCTTTAGAGACTGCATACACCGAATCGACCTATTGATCTATAAATTAATACAAAATTAACACCTCTTTTGTGAGGGTTCATACTTCATTGTTCTTAAGTCCACTAGTTGCATGATAATCTCATCACTCAGAACACAGACATAATTTCATATGTGATGCATAATTTGCTGTCTCCTTTCATCATCTTTCTAATAATTTGAAATGTTTGGTTAAAGGTGGCTGCCTTGTTTAAGATTGGTAACAGTAAAGAGCTTCCAGCTATTCCTGATCATCTATCAGATGAGGGTAAGGATTTCGTAAGGCAATGTTTGCAACGCAATCCAATGCATCGTCCTACAGCTGCTCAGCTCTTAGATCACCCTTTCGTAAGAAACGCGGCACCTTCGGAAAGGCCGATAAAGTGTCCTGACCCATCCGGTCCACCGCCTGCCACCTCAAATGGGGTCAAATCTCCGGTATAGTAATCTGTTTATTTGTCTCCTTAATCCCAATTGATTCCACATCAATGCTTAAAAGTTAACCAACTTTTGTCAAAATGTTTTATAGCCACCCCTTTTAGAGTAGAAAAAATCTGCTGTTATAATATATTATTGGTTTGAGCTAATTTGCCCTGGTTACACTGTCAACGTGATGGCAATTCAGCATGGAAGCCCGCATAGAAGCTTGTCTGATGTATAAATCTATCATTGGTTTGTGCTAATTCGCCCCGGTCACTGTCAAAGTGATGACAATTCAGCGTGGAAGCTGCTTAGAAGCTTGTCTTTAATTGCACTTCTTAAAATATGACGGGGTTAAAAAGATGGTTACAACCTAGAATAGAAATGAAAGAAAATTTGGTTATGTTCTTATGTAATTTTCCTTCTTGCTTTTGAAAATTTGTTAAACTTGCAATGTGTTCATCTGTTACCTAGGCTCGTTTTTGTGTTAGTTTTTTTCACTGATGATTATTTTTTTGTTGGAGCTTAGACGATAATACACCAATAGTTTGTTTAACTTCTTTTTATTCCAGGGGCTTGGTAATCTAAGAAACCGCCGGGCACTTGATGTGGATAGACTTGCTAATCATTCATTTAGAGTACCCAAACCCGGTTTTAGTTCCAGGTATCTCTATCTCGTTCTCCCTCTCCCTCTGTGTATGTGTTTGACTGTTTTGTCCCTACTCACACGACCGACAAAAGCATAGGAAACAAGTACAGGCACACACAGACACGTGTTACTAGAGGTGGCAATTTTAATACGTATCCTTATGAACTGGTCAATTTGGTCTCTGTTTTGTCTTAAGAGGGTCAAATAAAAAAGCTTAGCTTTAAAGGGAAATGGTTCAAAATCGAATCATTTAAATGAACTCCTTGAGTCAATTTAGTGCATAAACTCTCTGAAATCATTTTTTTTTTCAACAAATAATATTATTAGTGTATTCAAGAAAACATTATTTATTTAGAAATTGAAATAAAAAATGGATAAAGTGTTTGCGAGTCAAACCAACCAGAAACGGTCAAATTCAACCTGTACTAGAAGACTCGTTTCAACCTAAGCCTGTTAGGTTACCCCCCGCCCATACTGCCACCTCTTTGCATGATAGTAGCTATTCTTATATAATTCTTGTACTTCTCGTCAATTAAATTTGCAGTGATCTTCAAATTTCTAGAAATATATCCTGTCCAGTCTCCCCGATTGGAAGCCCTCTTTTGCATTCAAGGTCACCGCAACACGTTAACGGAAGGATGTCTCCATCACCCATATCATCAGGGGCATCCAGCCCTCTAACTAGTGGAGGTGGTTCTATCCCATTTCATCATATCAACCAGTCCGTTTACTTGCAAGAGATATCAAAACCCACCCACAACCCTTACGGAAATGGCATATCTTATCATGATCATGCTCCTCATGCCCCTGATATCTTCATAGCCAAACAGCCACATTCCCGTGGTTGTAATCCTGTAAAACAATCCAGCGGACATTCTCAGCAACGACACGGTGGACATGCAGTCTTAGCAGACTCTGTATCTCACCTACTCCTAAAAGAGAAAGTGAATTTCAAACCATACTTGGATCTCAATCCCTTGTAAACCAAAATTCTATCCACCACACAAAACAGGCCTAGTTTAAGCTAAAATCGAGCTTTTCAAATAAGGAATTCGTTTTTTCTGGTGGATTTCCATATAACGACTCATGTAGGTCCTACAATCTGCTACAAAGTCAACAACGAGAACTTGGCTGACATAGTGAAAGAAAAGCAACGTTAACTCGTAAATTATTGTACACATAGGGTTTAAACTTGTTCAGTTATGAAGTCACCAAGAACTCAGAAGACGCAGTGAAAATGCAGCACCATTAATTCGGAAATGATTGTTAACAGAGAGTTTAAACCCGGAGAAATGATGGTACAAGCATGAAGTAACATCATATATAATCACATACAAGGATAGAAAACAGTAGATATAGAGCTATTTTATTGTGGGAAGCTTAACTGCTGTACAAAACATGGGGAATCAAAGGGAAAATTGTACTTTTGTTTTCCTCACTTAACATATTTTATTGTTAGATGTAGCTGTCAATATGTAACAATCATTTTGATTATAAATGTTGTCTGAGCATTAATTGTTAATGGAAAACAATTAATTTGTCAAAGACTTGTTTGCATTTCATACCTTTCTTATGTTCAGCCTTGAAGAGTCAGATGTTGCCAAAATAGGGGTTTCTGCCTCTATTAGTTGGTTTTGCAGGAGATACTATTTTGAAGTTAGAGTTGCTGCAACAAAAATGATATATAGGGGAATTGTAAATAAACTATCACTTTAACTTTGATACAAAATTGTTATATATTTTGTCCTGAACATTGTGAATGTAGACACATTTCCGTAATCACTGCAGAGTGCATCATATAAAGTTTTGGAAAAATGAGAACCATATCAGCATAATAAGTCTATCTAATTACTAATAATATACGAGTATATATATATATACAATCACATATGTATGCAAATCTGCAATATTGATTTTAAATACATGCGACTCTATTAAGGAGAACAATTTACAACTTTGTGACAAGTAGCTCTTGAATCTCATCTATTGAGACGGGGGAGAGTTTTGGTTAATCAAATGTTCCGTGAAATCCCAGAGCCTCTTTCCCAACTGGGCATCATTAGCTTGGGAGCTTGCTGCTGTTAGATTGCAATTCGCAAAATATTTGCCACTAATGCCTTCAACTTGTGGGTGCAATGCTACATAGCATGTAGTTGCTGCTCCCTGCAAATATAACATTATCTGTTATAGTCTTAAGATGTTGGGGCAATTAACTCATATTTCTTTAGAAAATAAAAATAAATAAATATTAATGATCACCTGAGGCACATCTTTAAGCACTACTTTACCAAATATGGTAACAAGACCTGCATCAAATCGACAAACAAATCAATGGTACGAACAAAAACAAAAACAATTATATAGTGAGGGAACATAGATAAGGAGTAACAAATGTACTGCTAAACAATGTATGATGGCGGAAGATGTTTGTGGGGATTGCCCCTGGATGAACTGAGTTTGCAGTTACCTTTGCTCTGTCATCCTGGTTATGAAACCATAGTCATTATCATATAGTCGTCGAAATGACATGCTTATAGAAAAAGGTCAATATATTAAAATGAACAGAAGGTATAATTTCCAAGGAAGATTACCTTTAAGCGCCTTGCAAGCTCATTAGCATGGAGAACATTTGCCAACTTTGACTGACCATATGCAGACAAACCGTTGTATCTGCGCATAACCAAATATACTTAGATTAAAATATCGTATCGTAAGAAAAAATGTAGTAGTAACTTTTTTCTCAAGATAGATATTATGACACAAGTTATGTCATATTCTTCCAAAGATCATCTTTGATAACAGCCAAATGAAATGAATACATCACTAGCCGGTTTGCAGAAATATAAACACAACTAAAGGCTTGTAGTAGAATATGACATAAAATAACTCGCAATTGGATTAAATCAAACACTAGTTTACCCAGATTGACTGTTGATCTTGTCAAAACGAATTCCTTCAGGATAAGAAAACTGGTGTCTCCGTGATGAGACATTTACAATCCTGCCTTCTTTATTACTTTCATGTGCAGTTCTTTCCATGGTTTCCAGTAAAAGATTTGTCAAATGAAAATGGCCTGCAAATAGGAAAAAGAAAAAATCAGATGCTTATACCATTGGCACCAAATATAGCAACTAGCAGATGAACATGTATATGTATTCGAACTGGTCGTTTAGAACTCTGAAAAACGTTGGAAAAACCATATATTTGGTGAATGTGGTTTCATAATTGAATTGAAGAGACCACTATGGTTGTCATTTCAATCGGTACACCACCCATTGTGGCCACTAATTCAAACTCCATTGACATTTGCTAACTGTATCATATGCCTTAACATGATGAGTGTGGCACTGTAAGTGCAAATTTGGCTAATGTGATACATCAACATGATCATTTTTGTTCAAATCTGTTTAATGTTAAACAGAGTTCGATAGTGATAGCAACTATTTTTTTTTAAAGAAACTGTGGATGCAGTGATTAAACCGTTTACAGTTAAAGTGTTTTGATAAAATCATTAAAGGGTACACTATAGACATCTTACCTACATGATTAGTTGCAAATTGTAGCTCTATGTTGTCTTTGGAAAGCATAAAAGGGGTTCCCAAGATTCCTGCATTATTGCTAGAAACACGAAATATGACACATTTCCTCGTATCTTAAATAACCGTAGATATCATTCAAACTATTCACAATAATGGTAAATTAGTTTATTATTTTCAAAGAGGGTTAATGCACCAAAATGTATTCTATTTGTCACGTTTTGCTATTATGTGTATCCAAGATTCAAACCATCTATTATATTTGTATGTATCAAACTACCAAATTGAGCTATTGTATAATATCAAATTATCTCTTCATCAATTGTTGGGCAGCCATATAAGTTGTCACGTCAAAACCGACTCCACATCAATTCTTTACAAATTACTTAGGTACATACGATACCAAAGTTAAAAGTTCGATACACATAATAGCAAAACGTGACATACTCAACACATTTTGGTACAGTTGGCACGACTTATAATACAAGAGCTAGAAAACGATATCTATGAGGATGATCTTACATGAGTAGATTTAGCGGAAGACCCGAGGACTTAAACTCCGACGCAAAACTATTTACTGAAGCTATAGAACTGACATCCAGCTCCATTGTATCGATTTTGGCAGTCGGGTTTTGCTTCAATATAGCTTCTTTCACCTCTGTTCCAGCTGACACATTTCGTATAGCCATAACTACATGGACTCCGCGAAGTGCAAGAATTCGCGCAGTTTCGGTCCCAATGCCACTAGATGCACCTACAATGACATAACGAAAAACCAAAGTTCAGTCAGTCATTTCATCAAACAGTTATTGGGTCATGCAGCATTGTTAGTTATATTACCTGTAACAATGGCGGTTAGGCCCGACCCGTCAATCCCTTGAGTAACTTCCTCGGCTGTTGAGAATCTTGAGAACCCAGATGGTCCTTTGAATAAAAACATAGTTTTTCAAAAACCCAGATTTGAACTGCTGATTTTTACTGATAATACTACCTTATCCAATGGATTTAACTGTATCTATAGGTTACTTACTACTCCCCTCCGTCCCATGTCCAATTTTGACTTGTGTCTTATGCTTGTAACTGTCACCATACATATTATATATAGAGCTGTAAATGAACTCAATAGTTCGTGAACATTTTATGAATCATTTGGCGAAAAGTTTGTGTTCGTTCGTTTAGTTAAATGAACGGACATGAACACAAAAATTTGTTCGTTTAATTAAACGAATGAACATGAACACAGCTCCCGTTCGTTCATTTATGTTCATTAACGTTCAATAATATGTTCGTGATCAATGTTCGTGAACATCCGTTCATTTATGTTCATAAACATCCGTTCGTTTATGTTTGTCAACATTTCATTTTGCTATATATATTAATATTAATATTGATATTAACATTATAATTTATATACTTTAAATATACTTAAATACAAATTACAAAGATAAATTTTCATTTTATATCAAACTGTAGGATATTTTCACTATTTAAAATAGGAAAGTTTTGTAAAAATTTAAGACGATCAATAATTTGTAACTTTAAATATGAAGTCTAATATTTTTAATTATATATTTGTAAATATTGTTAGTTATATTTTGTTCATTGGTGTTTGTTTGTGTTCGTTCATTTGTGTTTGTTCGTTTGTGTTTGTTCGTTTGTGTTCGTGAACATTCGTTCATGAACACAAATGAACGAACATGAACAAGTCATTATGTTCGTTCATCTG
>JANDBE010000015.1:26260428-26270639 GCA_024320915.1 Erigeron philadelphicus
TAATTTATAAAAAATGTTTAAAAATGTTAGTATATTTCATATAACAATCTCTTAAAAAGTATACATAAATATCAAAGTACAATAAAATCATACATTTTTAAACAAATTAACTGCCTGAGCTACGTTTAACATTTCCCAAATAATAATCACTCATACTTTTTTCGAACTTAATTTTGAAAACCCACAAAACAAATTAGATAATCTAAAACAGTTACGAGTATTGTTCTATACGGTTATAAACGATACGTCGCTGAAAAGTGTTGTGTGATATCACTTCCCTTTGAAAATAGGTGATCCTTGAATAGTTGTTCTTCCTCGAGTCAGTTGTGGAAAAAACTTGTCAAAATCGTCCAACAATAACTAGTCACGCCGGAACAAAATGGAGGACACAACCGGCGTCAAGAAAACACCAACCACCGTAATACCATCGGGATGCGACGTTGAAGCTTTGAAAAAATGTTTAGAAGAAAATAAAGGCGATTACATCAAATGTCAATCTTATATCGAAGCTTTCAAGTCCTCTTGTTCTATCAAAAAACCTCCTTCAAATTCATCGTGATATTAATTATGCAATTTTTAATCTTATATTATTTCTAGTTTTGATACAATCTTTTTTCTTTAGGGTTTTTATTCATTTCTTTTCTTTATATTGTTGAGATTTTGGTTAACTTAATAAAATTGTGCCTTTGGTTATACTATGATTATTATTATTATTATAATTTTAATTATTAGCATTTTATTTTTGTTTATGGGTGTTTTGGATTGCTTTTTATTATCTTTTTTTTAAGCAGATAAAGACTCTGTCAGAAACTGTAATAAGTGGTAACAAGCTGAAATTACTCAAATAAGCTTATTTTAGGTCAATTAGCTTAAAGTACTTTACTTTAAGCTGATTTTCGGTCAAACGAGTTGGCGGGTCAACTCGTTTGATATAAGTTTTTGTATATGTTTAGAGTACTTTCGGGTTGGTTGGTCGACATGTTGCCTGAATAGCCAACATGAACCCAACTTAAAAATTAAACATTGTTGGCCATTGGGAATTTGCATCCTAACCCGTTTAGGGTCGTGTCGTGTATTGTCAACCTGTACGCTGTGATGAGTTGTTAGTTGATAAACTCGTAGGTCCTAACCAGCAAACTCACAGATTCTTATGAGTAACTAAATTCAGAATTACGTGTCGTGAGCTGAATGAATATATATGAATATATTTTTAATCTATAATGTTATCATCATTAAAAAAGTTGCTTTTGGAATAATGACTGAAATTAGAAGTTGATTACAGAGTATTTGTTTATCATTTCTGCAGCTGAAATATAACAAGGTTTAACATCTTCGGTTCACGGTCACTGAACTGGAATATTTGGCCAGGATTTATGACTTTGAGTAGCACAGTGCACTTAAGAATTTTCATGGAAATTGTAATGTAACATTACATGATTAATATGTTAAAGTTATTGCAATGTGAACTGTATAGTGTGTTTATATATTCGTGATTCTTTATATCTGGGAGCTCTTGTTCTTTTTCTTTATTTTGTTACACTATTTGCATTTTGTGTCATTTTTCTATGTTTCTGTTGCGTCATTCCAGCTAATGTAGGTCTCTTGATGGCACATGGACTTTATTATACGTGTTCAGCAGGCGCCCACAAGTTGTTGATCACAATTAGTTTAAATGAAATATTACACACACGCACATTTATAAGTATTTGATGACAACACTGATGACGAATCACAGAAAACATACTTTAATCATCATTGTCAGTCGAACTTTTTCTAGAATCACTTGTTGCTAATATTTTATCTTCTTTTGTCTCTGAATTGGCCATGGGGAATGAAAGGTGTCATAGTCTCATAGTTTTTTACTCATAGTTGATGGCTTTTCAAGTAACTTGTGTATTGTGTAAAGTGAAGTTGCTTAATGGTGAAGTGTTGACTTATTTATCGCTAGAAAACAGGAACATTTCTGTACTCATTTCTTTACAGATTCAATGCATAAACTTGGATTTTTAAACCTTATTCCCTGTTTGTTAGCTGTTTTTTCTCTTTTTCTTTCTTTAGAGTGTGCACTTGGTGCAGTAGGCGCGTAATACAGGTAATGGTTGCATATGCATGAAGACTTATATGATTGTCAACTGAATTGGGATGATACTGGTAAGACTTCCATATTTTATTGCTTACTTTCTTTTAGTACATGGATGATATGCTACAACTAGTTTTACTAATGTCAACTGCCTTCTTCATTGACTTTCTTTCTTTTTGTTTTCCAGAAAATCCAATGAAAAAAAGAATCTTCCTAAGTACCGCCAACCTGTAAGTCAACCCGTTTACATCCATTGCGGCTTTCTTATGTTTGCACTTACAACTAGATGCTTGTCCGTATAAAAATAGAAACTTGGAATATTATATTTCCTTATGGTTGCCAATAAAATATTAAGTTTGTCTCCTATTAATTGGTTTATAAGCTTGATGCAATCTAACTCTTGTTTGCACAGATTTCATTACTAATCTTTTCATCATGCCTGCATCCCAAACTTCAATACAACTTCCCGTTTTTGATATATCAAAATCTATAAGCCCGTCGTCTTTATTTTCCCTCTCTTTAGCCTGCAAAGAATGGGGTTTTTTTCACATAATCAATCATGGAATTTCTAAAGAGCTTTACAGCAAAATTCGCTTCTTGTCAAATCAGTTATTTAGTCTCCCGTATGAACATAAACTTAAAGCGGGCCCCACATCGAATGTGAAAACCTACACACCTAATTTCATTGCCTCCCCCTTTTTTGAGTCTCTACGTGTATCGGGACCTAATTTTTGTGCCTCTGCACAGAGCTCTGTTGAAGCCCTCTCAGACCAGCCAAACTCAGAATTCAGGTTAAAAAACAACTCCTTAAATTGTCGTTAAGTATTCCCTTAAGTTTTCTTTATGCTTTCCAATCTTCTAGAAGTGGCAAAATGGGTGAATCCATCAGGTTAGGTAACGTGCCAAATTGGGTAAAAAGTAATTTATATCGGAACGGGACGGGCTGGGTTGACCAAAACACGTTTTACCAAGTTAGTTTAATGTTAAATATGATTACAACAGTACTATATTGGTATAAAAAGCACCTTTCTTTTTAATAGAGAGATGTAGATTGTATATATGCGTCAAGAATATACTACGTTTGTCAACATTTGCCTTTTTTTTATCTTTAGCTCATCTAAAGTAATTCGGTTACATATTTATAATTGCCACCTTTGGTAGTTCCATTTTGTACAAGAAATGCTTCTTCCTTGCTTATGTTATTTACAGTATTCGTTTGCCTGTTCAACAGTGAGGTCTTGAGAGAATATGGAGATAAAATGAGGACCCTATCCAAGAAAATCATGGAGATATTGTTGATGTGTTTGGGGGAAAATTTTGAGAGGGAATTTGAACATGAATTTTCCAACTGCGAAGGGTATCTAAGGATAAATAACTACTCATTACCTGAAAAAGGGGTGATGGGAAAAGACGTTGAAGGGCTTGGCATGCACACAGATATGAGCTGTTTGACCATAGTTTATCAAGATGAAGTTGGCGGGCTTCAAGTGCGCTCTAAAGACGGGAAATGGTTGGATATAAACCCATGTGAAGAAACATTAGTCGTGAACATTGGAGACTTGTTACATGCTTGGAGCAATGGAAAGTTAAGGTCATCTGAGCATAGAGTCATCTTAAAGGAATGCAAAAAGCGAAACCGGTTTTCCCTTGCTTTCTTCTGGTGCTTTGAGGATGATAAGGTCATTTCCGCACCTAACGAAGTTGTGGGCAATGACTTCAGAGCTTATGAACCATTCTTGTGTGGTGATTATTTGAAGTTTAGGGAAAATAGTGTGAGGGGAAAGTTTGAGAAAGTTGGTTTCACTGTGAAAGATTTTGCAGGCACCGGAACATGATATATTTTTTCTCATGATTTTTTGTTTGTTTGGGGTGAATAGGCTAAGCAATTGGTTAATGGGCTTAGGTTCTTTATCTATTCATCATTCCTCTTATTTTAATCCTTTGGAATTTGCATAGTAGTTCGATCAGGATTTTTTTTTTCTTTTCTTTTTCTTAATTGTATAAGGTACAAATTGCTCTTTGGATTTAGTGCCCCATTTGCTTTTTTTATTTGCTTGTGATAACATGTGTAGGTTGACCTTAATGTACTCAATAATGATAGATGAAAGCTGTTGGTGACAACTTTGATTAGTTTGTAAATAAAGAAATGTTTATTCAGTATAGATCTTGAAGGCCTTACTATTTTAAAGATTTTTTTACATATGCTGTAACTTGTAATAATGATTCTTTGATTAGATTATATCTAGATCCAAAGTTAAACTGGTAATGAGACACAAATTTTACCCACAAGGCAGAGGTTAAATCTTTGCTCTGGTCTTTGTGGGGTTTTTCTTGGAGTGGAGCTTAATGCTGGACTGGAGCGATCCAGCGTTATCTGCACTTGCGGGTGTATGGGGTTATCTTACGCTAATGGGTTACCCAAGAAAGCCGCAAGTCCGTTAGAAAAGAAAAGATTATATGGAGTATACATACATAAATATATGTTGAATGTTGATCACAAGTGAAACAGAGATGCCTAAATCTAAGAGCAATGGGATTTTGAGGTTCTTTTATCCAGACAAACCAATTAAAAATACAATCAAGTGATCGTACATTCGTACAGCTTTTTTTACTGATATTTTACATACAGTAGATCACTCAGAAATCGTCACTTTTGTGTTCAAGCCTAACAAAGGCGTCAAGAATGGGATTCTCGCAGTGATTATAACAAAATGTCCCCCATAAGTCCCTATGTTTTACTCCATCAAATGATTTTAACATGTAACTAGTTCGATATGTACTTCTATAAGTATGTACAGACTTGAATCAAACAACAGCATGCGGATTTTTCAACACAACGTGACCAGATTGATCTTTGTCAAATAAATTTTCAATCAAGTCATCCCAACTTCCTCCTGGTGTGTGTTTACTGGACGATTCTCCACTTGAAACCTCCCCTTCCGAGTCCTGAAAGGTGCCGTAATGAGATGATAACACAGCATGAGGCACGGCTAACTTGACAGCCCGTTGCAGTGCAGCAGCATATTCTTCTCCATGTTCTTTAGCCAAAGTTTGCTGTCTTTCCATCTTTTGTTTTGCTGGAATCTCCATGATTGGATCTTTCTCCAGCATCAACTATGACACAAGAAATGATATATCATATATGTGTTTATAACAAAACTGCATCATATAGTCAGTTGAAAGTTGCAAACATTTATTTATTTTTCAATTAATTATGACCCATCTTTGCATATAAATCTTTACAACTTACGGAATTATTTGAGTGGATTATATTCAAGGTATCTCAGACATTGTCATCCTTCCAGCGAAAATCTCAACAAAAAAGAGTTTCAAATATTTGTATCAATATAAATCACAATTATTTTTCCCGGGTGTACCTTATTGATACGGAAAAGAACTATCATATGTATGGCTTAATGATATATCTGATAACAGGAAAATAGATGGCCTGGTGGGTCAAACTTCTCAAAATAGATGGCTTAATGGTATATAGAAATTCTGGTAAGTGAATACTTATATTTGATACATACTAATCAGGGCCGGTCCTGGGGGTGGGCCAAGCGGGCGACCGACCGGAGCATCACAATCTTAATGGGCATCAAGCTAGCGGTTCAATCTATTATATATTAGGTCAAGTTAGGCATCGAAACTGTGTTTGACTAATTTCATATTGTCATGGAAGTCATGAAAAGCAAAGTTACAAGGAAAATATAAACGAAATCCGGTCAGTGTGAAAATATCCTGCAGGTAGTTAGATGTTGAAGATGATGCATCTATTTTGTTTTATTCATAAAGTTATATGTTGACCCATGTTTTTCTAAATACTACATAATAACCCTTTATCTTTTAACCTTTATTCTTTTAATGACAATTTCTAATTCGGTTACTATAAAGATATTACTCCGTAATAAGTTAGGTGCCGATTAAACAATAAATTAAATTTCTAAGTAAGTCTTAAGTACCTTTCCCAAAAAAAAAAAAAAAGTTTTAAGTACACACATATATATATATATATCCAGAACTAATAACCCACTCCAAAAGCTTTATCTATTTTTAAGAAAAATCTCTATATACAACAAAAGTTAAGTAAAAATATACAAATATTAAACTTAAATAAATTATTGATTATATAATACATGATTGATTAAACTTAAATAACTTGTATATATTTATCATCATGAATATAAAATACATAAAGTATTAAAATGCAATGCATATTATATACGTGGGTTACAAAATAATGACTCAATTGGTATGAGTGGTTTAGCTAATTACCAATATTAAGTATTGAGATTAATACGAAAGCAGTGATCTATTAAGTGAGACATATAATATAAAAATTTATCTACTGATCCTTTAGTCCTTTTACATACTTAAAGAAGATTGATGCGAAGGTAAGTTTAGATCGATTAAGTTCCAATTACGTCTTTATTTAGACCTTTTTTAGCATGAGCATTTTTTTACTGTCTCGCCCGGAGCATCAAAAAACTCAAGACCGGCCCTGATACTAATTAATGTTGCCAATAGTAGCAATTCTGATAACCAAAAAAATAACTAAGAAACTTACATCCAGTGCCCTTTTGGCCTCCCTTTCTATCCAAATAATAGCATGGTCGGAAGTAGCATTGCAAGAAAGAACAATGTGCTCAAATCTCCCATCTACAGGGACTGCCGTCCTTACAACTGGTGGAAACCTACCACATCTGCAAGCATATTCAGGACAAAACCAAAGCATGATCAAACTGATAAAATCACAAAACCCTTTAAAGAAACATTAAACATGACAAATACAGATTTTCCCTTGCACTTTATAAACCATGCGTATTGCACATGGCATTTCTTATGCATTAGTTCAGATAATAAAGAAAATGGAACCAAAAACCAAACTTAAAGACGAAACGGCTATAGCTATACGAGTAATAACTAACATATGAAAAGTGAATTTAAAGAAGAAACAACTTCAGAATCCATGATTAGTGTCATTTCATAACTAGAACTCAATTAATAGAGTTCAATCTACCTGAAAGGTTTTCTCTCAACAATGTGATAGAGGCGACCAGGTGCATAAAGCCTCCTTGGATCTTTAATTTTTCTTTCCTCAGATATGAAAGTATCTTTTATGCATCTTAAGCATAGCAAGCATGGCAAACTGTTCAAACAAGTTGAAATAACAACATTAATTATAAACTAACGATAAAGCATGGAACAAATGACAACACACCATTAATGATACACGATATTGTTGGCCAGAATTTTAATACTTACCGAATACTAAAATCTGCAAATAAAGCAACAAGAGCAGAGTGTATTTTTCATCAAATTGAAGGACTTAGTGAACAATCCCTAATGAGGCTGGACATGAATTAGTTATGAATTATGATAATCTTGCTTTACAGCATTTACAACAGTTTAGGTAGAAAACCAATTCATGGTTTTGTACATGTAACATATAATAGTTGATCTCACAAAGATGGAGTTGATTATCGTCATGTATATTACAAATGGTCACATTACCAGAAAAGGGATTTGAAAATGTCTTCCAAAGGTGTGGCTGTCCGAGGCAAGAAATCATCCTGCTTTAGTGAACATCAGCGTTAAAAGCAGATCGACCAAAAAATACTAAACTTTCTTGAAATGGAAAACAAATACAGAGTACTAACAAGAAAAAGGAACAAAAATTGCCTGGAGCACGACGGAATTTATAACATCTGCATATCTCACTGCCAAATTCAACGACACACACCTTGCAGGCGCAATAGCATAACACCGGACCCTCCTTTTGTCAATATTACCCAGCTTACGCAGATTTTGCACCACCACCATCGTCAACAACGTCGCCACACCTGACCCAAGTGAGTGTCCAGTAAAAGTCAATGTGTAACTCGGATACTCTTCCAACAATTTCTTCAAAGTATCATACTCTGCATCCAACACGACTCCAGCAGCTTTCAATAATCCATTATGAACATACCCACCATCGAATTTCCTTTGACCCAACTTATTATCCAACAAAACCACATAATCTTTCTGATTCGCCAAGTTAAGTCCCCTAATAGCTAAAACTATATCCTTATGATCATGATCAAGATACAACAAGTACGGTGGGGCCCTACGTCGAGTATCGTCATAAGTCCTTTTCAAGATCAACCAATCCGGATTAATCCCATATCCACCGGGCGGTTCCCAAAGAGGGCATCTAAGGTCATCTTCATACACTGCAAGTATATATCGACAAAGCCTAGGGACGGGTTCGAATTCTTCAGGGGTGGCTACACCCCATGTCTCACTATCATGGCCTGCAGTATGCAGGCATCGTTTCCAAGCCCATCTAGCACATCCAATACAATAGACACATTCTAGTAAAGGGAGGCCACATATTATTGACATTATAGGTTTGAAGATGCAAATATATATGTCAAGAAATTTAGATACACATCAATAAATACAAATTATTCAAGAAACATAGGTCTCTGGGGTTTAAGACTACATCTGAGGCCTCAAAAGAAACTGAACAGAGAAAACTAACTCTGATTTCTATTCAAGAAAATTTTGATTTTTTGATTCTGTGAGACATTTAATCAAACAGGTGGAGTGCAAGTCAACTTGGGTATTAAAAAGTT
Source organism: Erigeron philadelphicus (assembly GCA_024320915.1). NCBI lineage: Eukaryota > Viridiplantae > Streptophyta > Magnoliopsida > Asterales > Asteraceae > Erigeron > Erigeron philadelphicus. The sequence continues at coordinate 26,269,129 of JANDBE010000015.1, forward strand.
TCAATTTTTAGCATAAAAATTTGTTTACATACAAAGAATTGATGTTATAGTATTGAAAAGGGTAATTTGGAAATTACTTTGGGAGGAGGTTGAAGAAAGTGCAGGTGCAGCTGAAGAGAGTGAGTTTCATTAATCAATATGGGAAAGACAAACATTAATAATCCAGCTTCTGTTGACGTAAACAAATAATTAAAAAATGTGACTAATTTGACAAAAGTAGTGATGAGGAATTCATATGTTTTACAAGAGGATTTCGGTACAATAGTGGTAAGTTGCGATGATGACAAAAGTTGAGTATCATCAGTAGAGTAAAAAGGACTGGCGGAGGATGTTGTTGTCGGTATAGGTGTTTGTTTGCTTCCTTAACGTATCATTCGAGTGGTTACAATAATGTCATCAATGATGTTTATAGACAAACTCAATTTTACATATAAAAATGACCCGTACGATTAAACATTTACTTGATATACATACATAACTCCGTAAATTTTATATACATATTTTATCTAAAATAAGTATGTCTTACCAAAACTTTTATCTACACATACACATTTAACCATACTTCATACGTATACATTTTGAGGTGCACATGTATTTATACTTCAATAATTATAACTTACAGCTCATAGTAACATTTTTTTGAACATTAAAAGAAAAAATTTTATTGCAATTAAACTAGCGAGAAGCTAGGAGTTACATATCAATAAAGCAAGGAAAGTAAACAAGTAATTGATTAAAAACTAAAATTATTTCATTGGTGCCACTTAACGTTTAGGGAGGGAGATCTGTTGGATAACCAAAAGAAGTTTGTCGTCTTGAGATATTTGAAGGCGAAACGAGTGGATGGTTGTTTGTTGTTGAAGATTCGGTCGTTCCTACACTTCCATATTACCCAACAGAAGGCGATGATAATCAGTCCAAAGAGAGACTTTATTACGAGGGGTTGCAACAACGATTGAGTGAGTGTTCAAGAGGGCTTTGAGTGATGTTGGCTTTTGAAAGGGGATTCGACACCAACATTGGAAGAGACTCCAAATTGCATCAGCAAAAGGAAAAGATAAAAATAAGTGTTCGATGGTTTCATTATGGACATTACAGAGAGGGCAAGATAAAAATAAGTGCTCGAGATCGTTATGTTCCTACATGAAAGTTGATCAGCTGTATGGATACGTTCCATCTCAATTAATAATATTTGCTTTTGAGGGGGCACGATTGTTCCAGGGAAATACCCAATGATTGAGACCTAGCTGTGCCTTTTGTAGATGAGACCTGAGAGATTTGACTGAGAATCCATCATAAGGGTTTGGGTTCTAGGTCCAAGAGTCGAGTTCATGTATAGTCTTAATCTGTAGGATGCTGGAGAGCAAATCTTAAGGCTAATGAAGTTCCAAGGCAGAAGATGAAGGTCGAATCCAGCACCATTCCCATTGAGAGAAGTGGCCTCTACCCGTGCATCTCTCATAAACAAGGCAGCCTTTTCTCCAGTCAAAATAATTCTGGATAAGATGAGT
>JANDBE010000015.1:26463146-26477496 GCA_024320915.1 Erigeron philadelphicus
TGAAACATTTAGCTTCTAATTATTTATAATTTTTTTATAGGTACGGATCGAAATATCATAATGTAGGGTATAGATCATGTTGTCTTAAGCCATAAATGAGTTCACGCTATAAAGCCTCTTACCAAATAGTCCAATACCTTATAATCCGCTCAAAAACACTACTAATATATTCGAAGAAAACCTTACTATGTAAGACTTGAACTCAAGTCTCCTAGCCACCTCATGGTTAAGTTAAGCGAAATCAGTCATGACCATAACCATAAAACATTCAATACGGCTATTTTGCTCGGATAAAAGCATCAGCCAAATGCAAGTTCCCTAGCCAAACACCACCTAAAAGTAGGCGCCAAATGGTTCAAAAACTTTCATTCCGTTATCAGATGTTTAAAAACCCACACTTCACGAAACTCCATTTCCATACTTCATCACTCTAATTATCATCATCATCGTCATCGTAATCCGCCATGCGAACTCGTTTCCTCACCGATTTCTTCAACTCAACCACCGCCGAATCTCAAACCCTAGAATTCCTCCGGTTTCCACCTCCTCACTTCGATTCCCCCAATCTGTTCACCTTCGATCACCTCTCGTGTCTCGATCAATTCACTTCCATAGACAACACCTCTCTCGATATCGACACGCTTTCATCCGATGCCGCTCTCCGTAAGTTCCTCTCCGACGTCCTTCCGCAACATACCGATGTCAAAATCGACCAAATTCCGACGGAAATATCATCACAGGTAGTTAATATATTATAATATTTCAGTAGCTATATTTACTTATGATTAAGTTAATTTTGAAGATAATAGCTGCTATTTATACTGAATATATGTATTTAATCAGTGATTAGTCTTTTTCGGTGATTTTGATATAAACTGTTTGATTCTGATGAAGTTAGTTTGCATATGTTAGTGATACAATTGTTATTCGGACTTAAATTGTGTTGTGGAATTCGGGATGTTGAGTTTGAATTAGTATTTAGGAAAGTGATTTGGTATGATGTTTAGTGTAACGACATGTAGGATCGGAATTTTGAGTATATGTTGATTTATATGACGGTTATTTTCTGTGGATTTTGTTACGATTTTGAGTATATGAAATTATTGAGTCCGTCGTATGTATACAAATTCTGAGGTGATGAAGCTAGTGATATGAATATTTTGATTGCAGAGTATTAACGTTGTGGATTTGTATCTGAAATATAAGTTATTCGGTGAATCTAGAAAGTATGGATACATTTAAGTTTCTGCAAAATTGTTTTCAAATCATTTTTTTCGTATAGAAAGACATGTTTTCATTTGATTTAATTGCAGTTATTGACATCTTGTGGTTGATGGTGATGGTTGATGAGTAAGTTTGTATTTGTCTTCAATTTGATCCTTCAATCTTTAATCTGTACCTTTTTTAAGTTTTATGTGATGGGAATAACCGGAAGAATGAGAAATTTTGGGAGAAACTAACTTCTTATTGGCATCCAGACTTTAATAGGTTGCACATCTCTTTGATCATTTCTATTATATATCCTGGTCAGACTCTTCACTCATGGTATATGCTTGTGCAGGTGAAAATTAATGACGATTCAGATGGTGTTGCTAAAACTAATTTGAAATTGATTGAATTTGAAATTCCGGTGCTTCGTACATCCTTGGTAACTCCCTTTTTTATCAATCACAATCACTTTGTATACCAGTTAGTTAAGAATGGAACTAGTCATGTAACGATATATTTAATTAACAGTTCCAGTCTGTCGCCTGCAGGAAGATTCTTATTTTTTGCATGAAGAGAAGATGCAAATTTTCTTTGAAGTCACGAGTGCAGAAGAAGGTTCACTGGTACAAAGTTTACTTATATGTTTTCTTCCCATATTTGATAATTCTTAATTGTAGTTTCTGACTTTCTTAGATAAACAGTAGGACATCCAAAACTTGCATTCTTAGTATGGGTTAGGTGTTGAAAGCTTCTTGGTATGGATCAAGTGCATGGTCTGGTTTCACACATAGTTAATGGCTCACCGGAGTTCGTATATGATAGCACTAGGCTATCATAGAGTTTATTTTGTGTTTGGTGCCAGAAGGATATTCCTGGAGGCTAACATATATATAGATGGTAAAAATTACCATAAAAAAGAGCACCCAACTTACTACGATGTATATTATTTTCATGGGTACCTCATTCATTTCAGGATCAGCGCATCTGTTTTTCTGGTTTAAAAATCTTAGAAAAAAGAAATAAGTTATTTTTAAGAGTACAACGGAACATATCTAGCATATAAGAGCAACCGATAGCACCTTTCGTAACCCATTTTCTTTCAAAAAGTTTATTCAGTCCCTCTTTGGTCTATATATTGCATAATAACCAATGTACCGCCGTTGGCACCTCATTAATGCAGACATTTTTTATACAGGATCTGCTTGATTTCTCTACTGAAGTGCAGCAACTGATGGATATTAATAAATCGATTTTCTATGTAGAAGATTTAAGTTTAAAGTTTCACGAAGAGCATAGGCCTGATATCTTTGGAGATGCGAGTTTGGTTACGGACCAAACATCTTCCAATCTTAGAACATTTCCTCTTTTGGAAATAGACGAGACAAGTCTGGGAATTAATAGCTATATATCAGAAGACATACATATGATATTTGAAACTAATGAAGCCCAAGAATGGATGCAAAAAGATGAATTGACATGTGATGCCAAGGAGCTCTTGCTATCCATGGAATTTGACTTATTGGAACATCTTTTAAACCAGCCTCCTGCTGCTTCCAATAAATTTGAGGTACCGTGTGTGAACTTTCCTCCAGGAGAGGACATAATTAGTGCCATAGAGCACCCAGTGGATGAATATTCTTCTTTGACATTGGGCCCACCTGAATTTGAGAACTTTCAGTTCTTTGATATGAACACCTCACATTTTTCTGAAGTGTTCTCAGATGCTGAAATCATAAATGAAGTAGAACACTGTGAACAGATGTTTGGTGACACAATCTTAGACACTTTCAACAGCTTAATTGTCTCACACGAACTTATTCTAAGAGACGATACTTTCAGATCACTACCTGTTCCTATTATTTCTGATCATGAAAAGGTACTGTCCGTGCAAGTGATTGTTGATGAATTATTTTTAAAGTTGAAGCCACAGCCTTCTTCTACTTCAGATGACATATACTTGGATTGGCATTTTTTAGAGGAAGATACTTGCAGTGATAATATATCCACTTCTAAAATGTTCAAGGATATAGAAACTTACTGTATTGATATAGAAATGTATTCGTGTGATAGTCAAATGCTGATACTGGAGTTTGTTTTATCTGATGCATGCTCAGATGAGCAAACCACAAAAGAGAACACTGAGGTACTGAACATAGAAAAGAGTGGAAATTTGACTGATCCTGTGTTTCCTGATGGAACTGCTTCGAGTAACTTGATCGATATATGCCAAAAGAGGTCTAGTGGAGAAGCTTTCCTTGACAATAAGGTTGACAAGTCTCATCAGCTTCCTAAATCGATGTCAAAGTTTGATGATCTTGACTTTTTCTTGCACCCCTTGGAGACTACTGGTATGAAAAAGCAAAAACAAGCTGCTAAGAAACTTGAAACGGATAATTCCCTTCCCCTGATTTCAGAAAACTGCCCAATTGAGATGCATGATAACTTCCAAAAAGAGCGAAAGGGCTCGGAGAATGAGTCAATCCAAAAACAGCATAAGTTCTTAAAAACCGAGTCCATCCAAAAGCAGCACAAGTTGTTGGAGGATGAGTTTCACTCAGTTAAGTTTTGTCTTTGTATTCAGTTCTCTTTTCTATTCATTTTGGTACTCATTAATAGCCATATCTCGTGGGGACAGGTGTGAAATTCTGGAAACCGTTTTTTGTTTAAAGATTAAAATTTTTCTTTATTTTGAATAACATTTTTAACTTTATTTTGATAGTGATTAATCTCCCTTATGTTTAATCCTCTAATTTATAATGTTTAAATTTTTCTCCCTTGAATCATTGCATTTGGTTTAGTTTATAAAGTGGTTGCACTTTTAAACTGAAATTCTTTTCATTCCATGACATGTACTTCATGCTAGAGTGGAGATTTTCATCCTACTTCAATGCTAAATACAAATAGCAAGCGCTCAGGACCATCACATTCTACACTTGTTGAGGAAAAGCATAGCATGAAATCGTTGGAAGCAACACAACTGCCCTTTTCTACAAAGAAAGTCAATGCAAACACGACTTCATTACCTGATTCCATCATAATTGTGAACACCCAAAATGTTGACGCAGATATGATTATTTCTAGGAGAAGCACATACCAACGAATCCTTGCAATGGAGAAAGGAGGAGTACAGGTAGTTGAAAGAGATCTTAATCTGTCAGTTGATGTTATACTCAGTGCAGCAGTTTGTTTAGTGTTGTATGATATCAAAAACATTAGAAGGAAGACGGCTGCTTCAGATAACGCTTCGTCAGATAACACTTCTTCGTTCTTACCTTCATGCGTCGAAAATATTGCCGCAAATGTTTTGACATCACTCAGTTTTGCTTTCAGTAGCTGCATACTGGTAAGTATCATACCAAAACCTCACAGACTTATTCAATATTGTTCACGAGTCATTTCATAAACCCTTTTTGCTTGCAGATATTTGAAGGAGAAGTTGGTTTCCTTGCCTGTATAATGGAATTATCAGATGAGCTCTATGTTGCTGCAGCAAGTCTAGGAATTGACTTGCAACTCTTTTGTTCATATTCATCTGAGACAACTGACGAGATAATATTGAACTCTATTGCACATGCTGCAAAGTCGACAAGAGGCCTATATCCTAGGATGCCCGAATCAGAAACTCTAGCTGAATCATTTCTATCCAAATTTCCTTCACTTAATCCACTCTCAGCTCATGCAATTTTGTCTTCGGTTGGAACACTTGTGGAGTTTTTTGAAATGACTCATAAGCAAAGGGTTTGTGCCCTCCAAAAGTATCTTGTTCCTGATGCAAGTATCACACTATTTAGTGCTTTGTGCAGATATGGGGAGCGAGAGGATTCGAGATCAGGAATGACAGATTGCTGCTCTTCAGTTTCTTCTGGTCATGACTCTGGGAATTGTTGTCCCAAGAGTGTCCATGAGCTAAAGAAAAGAAAGTACCCTGGGAGTCCTGAGACAAAGGCCATCCCAGTGGATGATTTGTTGCAGTTTGATCAAAGTTATGTCACGTGGGATCTTCCAAAAGTTGATTCACATAACTATTGGAATTTAAACACCGAAGAAATACCTGATGATATTGGAAACTCTAATAGAGGTTTTGATAAGATCTATGCTGGTGAAAAGCAAAGATCTGATCCATGTATGAAGATGAATCGTCCAAGTTTTTCTGAGACATCATTTGGTCAAAGCAAGAAAGTGCATTTGCCCATTGTGGACAAGTCAGTCGGTCACACGAATTATAACTCAAAAGGTTTAGTTGAGGGGTATAAAGGGGAAGTTATTGATGTTGATGATGATGATGCTGTAGTAGTTGAGGACTTCTCTTTTGTAAAACCTACACACTTATCATCTGGTTGGTGCAGTCTTCCTACTTTCCCTACAGCTGCTGAGATTAGCTCAGATTTAGATTCGTGGATTCCTACAAAAGATAATGGAAAGAGTTTGAGCGCAGAAGTTACACTAAATTCACATATAGATCTAATGAAAAACTGCACACCTCTAGAGGAGTGTTCATTAGTAAACTCTCCAGTGAATTTCAGCATGCCACCTTTTGAAGAGAAGGATCCATTATATGGTAGGACACCACTCTCGAAAGCTATTTTATCTGCTCAACCACAGAAAGGATCACCTTGGACTATAGATTTTCTTAACAGAATGAAAGAAAAGAGAAGGATGCGTCAGCAATCTCTGCCAAATATATCATCTGCCCCCTGTTTTGGTCACTCAGAGAACTCGTCAAACTTTAGAAAGCGAAAAAGTCCATCTATACTCGACATGTATAGGTATCAGCGGAGCAGCACGGTCCAAGGCTTGGAACATAAAAGGCAACATGTTTTTACGCAACCATCAAGTTCATCAAAAGCTGTAAAGGGGACTGCCTCACTTCAGTCATGGACTCCAATTGATAAGAGAGCAAAAAGGGTGTGTCATCTATACTTCTAATGCATATTATTTGGATGCAGGTTATTTGAGTATATATTTTCAAAAGTGGCATCTTGTCAGGCGGGTCGGGTAACATGTGAAAAAACAGTTTGGGTCAATACGGGTAATGTTTGATACAGGTCTGAACAAGTTAGGTTCACACGAGAAACTTTTTTTTTTCATGAATTTTTTGTAAGCTGCCAGCGTGTCAAATATGGTAGTGTAAAATTAATTTTTTTTTTATCATTAAGCTGAAGTGTTTCATATAATTATCTACGAGGTTTTACGCATTATTTTTTAATGGCATTTAAATTAGTCGATCTATTTGATCTGTTTCTATAGGAATTTATATTTTTTCCCGTTTGACCAGTTCGAATTAAGACATGCCCTGAATCGACCCATTCATATGGTAATGAGTCAAAGTTGGTACCTTCTATTATCTAAGATCATAATCTTTTACTTGGAGACAGAAGCTAACTTTTGCCACCAACGGAAGCAAGGGCCAAAGTAGGTTGGTCTGGAGTGAGAAGTATGATCAAACTATGCAAGGAAGATTGTAATGTCAAAACTCATTTGCACCTGACGGACCAGTATATTGTTTAGGTATTGGTACATTATCTAAATATTCAGCTCGTAGTTCATTACGTATTTAGATATACGATGTTAGTGGTATACTTGATGGCTCACTAAATTCTACTTTATGTCTATCATTAATGGAAAAATTGGTGGTTATACACAAACTGTTTCATAGTATGAACTTAGAATCAAGATCACATTAAATGTGTATATTTAGTGTTTATATTGCTATAAGGCTCTTTGGTGGTACATCATCTTTAAGGCTCTTAATCTGTCTGGCACTTGAAGATGAAGGTAGTGGCTTCACTGGCTTGTTAGTTGTTACCATATGTACATATATACTAATATGCCCCGAAATTCTATTTGGGTCAATCAGTTGACATTTTATACAATTCTCCCACCTTAAGAATGAAGTATCTATGATATATGCAAATAAGGAGATTGTTCAAAGCTAACTATAGAGGAAAAAATAAAGTATATATTAACTTTTAGCCCTGGAAACAAAAAATACAGTATTAAAAAACTGACGCCCAAAACTACTTTGGAATAGTTATTTTCTTTTTAAACTATGATGCTGATGAAATACATATGAAACTTTGCGTGGTGAGAGAATAGAGAAGGATGGGTGGAGGAATATATATGTTTTATATATTTTTGTAGCATGGCATTAAGTTACTTCACAGTGACATTTCTCAATATAAAAAAAAGTAGAAAGACGTGCACAAGGTAAAGGGTGTATGAAATTTGTTATTGTTGCATGCTGTGTGATATAATATCCAAACACAAAATCTATGTCATTGTTCTGTCCATAACTGGAATCGCCCATGGTATGCTACATTTATGTATCTAGCATCTACAATGGTGCTATTTCTTTTTCCCATTCCGCAGATTACGTAAGGCCATTACCAGTTCTTGTCTTTCACCTTCCACCTCAGCAAATCTAAGGCTTACTTCTGAATATTTGTCTTGCATCTCTTTCAGTTCACTTTCCATATGTTTGTTCTTTTCATCCAATGATGATATTTCACTTAATAGTTTCTTGAGTTTCTGCTCATCATTGTATTTCTCTGAGGATCTTCCTTCATTTCTGGAAAAACAAAAAATGAGCATATGGTGTATAGCTATGGCATGCATCAATGGTGGCAGACACTATCACTGTGATAAAAATAGAAGGAAAAAAGAAGGGAACAATTGAAGTTATTTTAAGCTACGCGGGTATACCTTTTTGCTGATTCTGAAATAAGTTTGCTTTCATCACACGTCACTTTACTTTTCTGCAGTTTGAAGATTAATCATCAGGTGAGTTACCAACTATTTATTGTGCCATGGAAGTTAAATATACTGTAAATGTTTAGCTCAAGATATTGTTCTAAAAGTAGGGCTTCTTACTGAACACTAATGCAATATATGGCTTGTTTATGCTGTGCAGGGTCTGCTGATAGTGCAATATATATGAGCCCTTATGTGATACATGCAGGATCTATTTTTTCTAATATTAGATATATCCTTGTAATGCTGGGATATTGCATATATAATACAATCTTCTTCACCTTTAGTAACCCATATACATGACCCTTAAGGTTAAATTTTTATAGAAAAATAAGATATGCTGGGCATTTTCAATATGTTCAATTAATTTAATGACAGCTAGCCTTTTGGACTTTAAAACTCTGACCTCACACTGGTTGGGTAGGCTAAGAAAATCAGTTAGTACAGAGACATTTAGATCAGTAGGACAAAGTTAGTTACTATATCAAGAATGAACATATCCCATATAGGACTGCATTTTTGTGAGTGAACGAAAATCTGTGAAATAGTTTGTTTTTATGAGGACCAAATGCAAGAAATGAAACACATTCTTTTTATTTAATTTTGCTAGCAAAATCACTAAATTTTTTCTAATAACAATTCACTTTCTCTTGTTCCTTATTGTAGCAACATACTTTAGCCAGTTTACCCATTATAGCATGGGTAACAACCCTGATATGATAAAGGGTATATATCTTAAAAAAATAAAAAGTATATTATTTTTTCTATGTTATCAAGTATCTTCACATGACACATGGCATGAACAATCATTTCTACCTGGAAAATTCAAATTATCAGAAAACTATTGGTAGTAGGTTGCTATAATGGTCAAAAAGATGAAAGTGTATGTTTCTAGGAATTTAGAATGTTTGTTGCTATTGTAACAAATGAACAGTTTCTTGCATGTAGCTATTTGTATATATAAAAAAAAAAAGAAGATGGCGGCCATGATGTATTCTTGACATAACCTGTAGGCTGTACAGTTTACTCTACTTAAATCAATATAATCATATAGACCACACTTAAGATATGTAGGAAAAAGTAAGAACATATAATGCCCAGATGAAGATCTGCTGGGAGAGTAATTGTTTGAGTGCTTGTGCTTGCTTGTTTGTATGCATATTTACATGATTTTGTATATCTATTAAATGCATGCCTGAAAGCTGAAATACGATTTTTACCTTGAGCAAGCTCAGTTGTTTTTGCTGATCCATGGATGTGGTCTCTAATCTGGAAACCTCTTTCTGTAATTTGGCTTTCTCTGTATCAGTTACCGATAACCTTTGTTGCAATTCATTATAATCACCTCTTAACATTTTCAGTTCCGACTGCAAAGTTCTAATCATAACATTCTTTTCACTCATTAAACTTGTTGAACTTCTTGATTCCTTCTGTAGCTTTTCTGCTTCCTTCTTTAGTGAATTTAACTCGGTCACCAATATTTTTCTCTCTTTACTCCATTCTTCTGAATCACAGTTATTTTCTCCACGGCTTTTAGAAGTTTCAAGCTCCAGTGACATTTGCTCAAGTTTTTCTGCTTGCCGATCAATTTGGTCGCATAACTTCTGCACTTCTTGCTCGTGTGCATCTTTTGTCATTAAGAGCTCTTGATTTGACTTCTCAAGTGCTTTTTGAAGTTTTTCAACAGTAGCAGCATTGGCCAACTTTGACTTTCTGAAAGCTTCTTCTGCTTGTACAACTCTTTCCTCCTGTTCAATTTTGGCTTTCATCAAGTCGGCCACATCATCTTCAAAATCATGACCTTGCTTTTCTAATTCTTTCTCCAAATCCTTAATATGCGTTTCAAACTCAGCGGTTGTATCCAATGATCGAGAGAGTTCCAATGCTTGATTTACTATCTTTTCCTCTAGTCGCTTTATCTGCAGTTCATACTGTTTAATTGTTGTTAAAGAATTCGAGTATTCATTTTGCATTGTCATCTGTTCTAACTGAGTCTTCTCCAATTTGGAAGACATATCTTCGTTCTCTTGCAGTAAAAACTTATAATCTTGTGTAATATCCTCAATATGAATCTTCAACTCCTCCTTCTCTTTGCGTTCAAGCTCTATTTCAGCATACAGGCCTTCAATAGTTTCCTTCGTCGTTTGGCTTTCTTTCAGTTTTTGAGAAAGATAGGATATCTTTGTATCTTTTTCCTCCATTATACTGTCAAGATCTTTCACTTCCTCAAGCAATTCAGAGTTTGACTCTTCTGTTTTCCGTAGATTTGACGTGAGCGATTTGTTCAAGCTTTTTTCATGCTTTAGCTCTTCTCTCATTTCATCTAAAAGAGCCTTTAATTTTTCCGGTGATTCTAATGGATGAGAAACTGCATTATAGTTACGTTTTTGGGACGATTTGAGTAGATCACATGTTTTTTCCAGAGCTTCTTTCTCCTCTGTGAGTTCATCGACTTTGCGTGACAGATCTTGTCCTCTTTTGTTCTCTTTCTGTATTTGTTTACGTAGAGACCCTATTTCCAGCTCTGATAATTCTGCCTGCCTTTCTAACCTGGATATGTCACTTCTTAACACTTCCACTGAAGTTTTTGATACTTCAGTGTACCCATTGTGTGTCTGCTTCTGGTAGTTTTGCTCCGGGCTGTTTATTAAATCAGCCATACTTCTGTCTGAAAGAGAACCCAGTGACCAATCATCGGGGCTTGATCTTTGCTGTTCCTCTTTCTTATTCAGAGGTTTTGAGTTCTTTCTGACAGTTGAATTCTCCAATTTCGAATCTCTGTTGCCCCGAGAATCTCTTTTGCTCAAGTACTCATCCTGATTCACAATTGAAAGCAAGCTTGAATTGTCAACCTCTCATGATTAGCATACTGCATAATAGGAATTGAACAAAAAAGGAATATCTTACTTCTGCAAAATCAAGCATGTTCCCGTTTTCGCTAGAATCACTTTTTTGATTCTTTGATTTAACTGATTCAGACTGTAGTGACTCATTCTCTTCAAACTCTCTGAAATGACCCCCAAATTTTAATGAATATTACATTCATTCATAAATAAAAATAAAAATTAGATCATAACTATAGTTCTTGTACCTATTTTCATCCGTGCGTTGCATCTTTTGAATGAATACCTGTCCCATTTTATAAATATCAGTATGAATGTACAGCATCTACGTTTGAAGAAAATTTTAGATTTTATCTACACTAAACTCTTAATCCTATTGAGTAGCTAATTCATCTAAACTATGTAGTTAATGTGTGCTTGTCTACATAGATATAGAGAACTTACATGTAGAATTGCACCGGAATTTGAAGTTGTGAGAGGCAGAGAAAGCTGAAAAGGTTCAGTTGACTCTGCAAAATTAGCAAAATCAACTCCCACCTCTCCTACATAGCCAGATTTTGAGGATCCCTACAAAAATGCCAAAACTCATTACAACACTATCACAATCTTCACCGTAAAATGACAACATTTGCAGTTATTCTCACCGTCTGCACATTAAAATAGTAAATTTTCTCTTTATATGCATCTGTTTTCTGATTCTTAACCAATTTAACCATCTCATAAATAGGATCTTCCCATGTACAAGTTCCGTCAACAATTGGTACTCTCTCTAGTTTCGCAACCGGCTTCCCGATATCTCCTGGAATCAAAGATATCATCAATCCTTTTCCTTTCATCTTTGGCACCTGCAAATGCAATCAAACACACCCATTGGTATTTTACTAATCTTTTCTTTCATGAGTACGGAGAGGTAGGATGTAGACAGTTCTATATCTATTCGAGGACAGAGAGACTGCTTCCAGAAAGATACATACGTAATTACATATATATAAAAATATACATACATACCTGTGTTGCTTGAAACTGCATTTGAAACATAACTTTGATCTTGTTTTGGCCTTTCCATCGTCCTGACTTGAACATTTTTTTCAGGTGAAAAATGACAATGTATTTCTGTTTCTATTCTTTTGACCTTACTCTTATGTTTGCATAATGATCCACATTACAGATTATTATTCTTCATATGTGTTGTCCTCTTGTTTCCTTGGTACATAGCTGTCATAGATGAGAAATCATAAATGAAGGTAAGAAGCCTTTTTCTTTATTAGCCAATAACAAAAGTGTAAAAAAATCAAAATAATAAAATAATAAATATTCTTGATTCGATTTAAATCAATTTTTATCATATACTTTAATTAGACCAGAAGGTAGGTAGCCATAGTAGAATATTGTATTTATCCTTTGCATGTCAGAGTAACGTTCACATTCTACAAAATTCAATGCAATCTTGCTCAAAAAATTTACTTTTTGATCAAACTTTTTTCTTGAAAACTATGCTTTTTATTGAAACAGTTTTTAGGTTAGATAGTAAAATTTAAAATATAAATGTGGGTTTTAAGATATGTTTTTTTAAGTGTGAATTACTCATGAATGTATGGAGGAATCGGAGGTCTAATATGTTATCTAAATATGGTTTGTGCTAGAGAGAGCTTGATCTAATTTTCGGGTTATATAGTAGCAATTCGAGATAATGAATGTGGATTTTTAAGATATGGTTACAAAAGTATTATCTAGGGGACCAAAAGGAGCATTATTTTGGGACCAAAAGTGGCCACATATATGAATTGCTTTGATGGAGATGGACCCATACTTAGGTATATCTATTATTGAAGCATGAAGTGGATGGATGGCATAATTTCTATGATTGACTTCTTTTGTATTTGCGTATAATAATTAAAGTCTCCAACTTACAGCAACTGTTAATCCATGAATGTGAGTGTACCCATGTGAGGGCATGTGCCCCTTCTGTCTCACAACACTCACCCAACGGGTATCAAATACTTGATTACTGTATAACCTATAACAATTAGCGAATAAGGTATTTAAAATATGTTGAAAGGGTAATAATTGATCCTCTTAATTAAGAGTAATAAACTTAAGAATCTTTTAAATTCTAATATGGTGAGATGTGAAAAATCAAAAGGATAAAATTAAGAGATACTTGTTACATTCATATAATTTTAAAAGAAGTTTTAAGCTAATATTTACGAGGATTAATCATATTCTATGTTAAAATGATTATAACATAGTTACTTTTTGTAATCACCAAGAACTATTAGACTGAAAAAACATGAAAGTGAAAACAACTTTGGAGAACAAAAACCATGATCAAATTGAAATACCGTAATATGGAACCCAATTTACTTATGTTTATGAAGAATGCAAATATGCAATGTTTGTTATAGTATAAAAATCTTCAACATACTTTCCGAAAAATTGGCTGACAAGGATCAAAGTATCAAAGTTGTTGGATCCGAGAATAAGTAATAAGTAAGTACGCAACAAAAGAAAATTATTAAATTGTTTTTTCTTTTTATTGTATAAAAGGTTTTAAGTAGTTTGAAAAGAAATGAAAACTTTTATTTCTGGGGGGCTTTGGCTAACTACTAAATAAAACATAAGAAATAGTTGGGTCATTTGGGTAACATGAGTTTTTTTATTTAGCTGTAAGCGATTTAACTAGACTATAACCAATTTACAATGACCGTTTTCGAAAATTTTTCTTTGTTTGTAATAGGGTATCTAGGTCACGTTATCTTTAACTGGATATGTGGTTCAAGTCTCCTTACCACTATAAACCATCTTGTGAAGTTTTAAAAATAAAACTAAAACTAAAAACGGTTATTTTTTATAATACATAAATTGCAAGCTAATGGCATAGCTTAAGATGGAAAAGTAGAGTATTATAATTTTCTAGGATTAGATTTGACTAAAGTTAGTGTGCCCATAAGTGGAGAACATGATGCTCTAATATTTAAGTTCAAGATTCTGATCATTTTTTACTCCATCAGAAATCCTGTATTTGCATTACGTCTTGTTGGTGTTTTTTTACATGTTTGTACAAAACATGTTTATTCGTGGAAAAAAACTAATAAATGTCCCACTTGCATAATACCATAAAGTGATATCTTGAAATCTTTTATCTGTTTACATACGGAGATGAAAGAGATTCCCTCAAGTTGATTATAACATGACTAGTCATGTTAGGATGATCTTGACCTTTGGATGAAAATTAAAGGTCAAGATTCAAAGATGATCATTGATTTTTATTTAAGGGTTAGGATCTCTCCAACTTGAATCAAGTTATGGCCTCAACTTGAGGGAATCCTCACCCTTGAAAAGCTTTGGCTACCCGGCATTGTCTATCTGTTGGGTAATCCTTAATAGTCAGACGCTAATCTTTGTTTAGACGTTCCAAAAGAGAAAAAAAAAAAAAAAGAACCATAAAGTAAGATCAAAATTTATAACACGTTTTTTTTGTCATACAATTATCAACATCTAGCCAAAGTTTACCTACATCATCTTCCGGTAAAAAGGCCCGAGAGAAA
>JANDBE010000015.1:26568684-26580977 GCA_024320915.1 Erigeron philadelphicus
AAGGAATTTTTTAACCATAGTGTTAAACAATTTACCTATCTCATGTTGGGCTCGGGACCGGTCGGTGAGAGAACGATATATCTAGAAGTGACAAAATCGGTGATAAGAATGAACTTTTGTTTTAGCAATGATAAGAATGCATTTGAGCCACACATCTAGTTTGAAAAATTATGCATTTGCAGTTATAGTAGTAAAGTATTTTGATGCATGATGCATTTGCAGTTATAGTAGGAAAGTATCTTGATGCATGCTGACTTGGGAGGTCTATATTTGTTCTTACCGTTCTTAAAAAATATATTTTTCTATTGGATTGGCATACAAACATGAAACATGTACACATATGGCCGTAGCCCCTAAATGAATAGAATGTTTGCGAACAGTTCATGAAACCTTTTACCAAGAAGTCCATTTATAGAAGTTGTTTGTTTAGTAAACGAACAAACATGGACAAGACATTTTGTTCGTTTAATTAAACAAATGAACACGGACGTTGGTCTCGTTCTTTTACGTTGGAATGTACAGTAAGTTGTTTGTTAATGTGTTTGTTTGTTTACGAACTACTTCTTACTCTTATGCACCGGGTGCACTTACTTCAGGTGCATCAAAGTGTAAAAAGTAGATGCATGATCCTTTCTACGTTAAAACTTCATCCTGTCTGAACCAGTTCCCACGTATCTCTATCTATTTGATTATTATGGGATTAAGTTGTAACTTTTTTAAGAATCTGTAGGTTGCGGTTGAGGATGTTGAAACACAAGAGCTACTTCCAGGGTGGAAAACGGAACTGAAAATAAGAAAAACAGGTTCTGGAACAAAAAGAGATAAGGTACTTAATTCTAATTTTATTTTAGTTGTTTTCGAACTATCAAGTTATCAACCATGATTTGAGATAATAATAGCTATAGCTAATCTCACTGTAAACTTTATTGTGCATGCATCATAATCCCAGACCTACACGGACCCTGTCACTGGATACATATTCCACTCGCTGAAAGATGCCCAACGGTATCTTAAAACTGGAGAAATAGGAAGACTGGCAACGAAACCCAAGGAGAAGATGTGTGATGTTGTGGATAATAAAGATGAAAAAGTATGTGTTGGCATGACTGTAATGCTGTTTTAATTTATTATATACTTGCTAGCAATCCCATTACATGTGTAAGTACTAAATATGTGCATTTTGCTAATTCTAATTAGATGGGAGAAACAAAAGAAAGGAGTGAATCAAAAGCACAAATGAGTGAAACTTGGAGGCACAAGCGACCATTGGAAGCTGGGTCGGAAGGGCGTAAGACGAGAAGCAAATTGAGTGAAACTGGTATGTCTGAATCACCTCAACGTGCTTCAAAACGACTAGCAGGTGTCAACGCTGATACTCCGACTCCATTAATATCACCGTTAGAGCCTAAAACCCATCAAACTAGTAAACTAGCCGCCATCAAAACCGAGGAAACACCACTATCATCTTCAGTGCCAGAGCCTAAAACCCATCAAACTAGTAAACTAGCCGCCATCAAAACTGAGCAAACACCACTATCATCATCAGTGCCAGAGCCTAAAACCCGTCAAGCTAGTAAACTAGCCACCATCAAAACTGAGGCAACACCACCATCATCATCAGTGCCAGAGCCTAAAACCCGTCAAGCTAGTAAACTAGCCACCATCAAATCTGATTCAACACCTCCACCATCATCGACACCGGAGCCTAAAACCCGTCGAGCTACACGACAATCTGGAATCAAGATTGATTCCCCGCCACCATTGCTGCCAGATAGCAGAACTAGCCGCCAAGCGGCACGATTGGCGGAAGTTAAACTTGAGACATCAGCACCATCAGAGTTTAAAACTCGTCAAGCTACACAACAAGCTGGAATCAATATTGATTCAGCACCACAATCACCCCCAGATACCAAAGCTGGTCGCCAAGCTGCACAAGTAGCAGGAGTCAAGGGTGATGCATCCACACCATCACGACCAGAGCCTAAAACCCGTGATGTCGCACGACTAGCTAGAGTCAAAGTTGATTCATCGTCACTTCCAGATTCTAAAACCAGTCAAGCTACGCAACAATCAGGATACAAAGTTGATGCATCGATACCATCATCGCTAGAGCTGAAAACCAGTAAAGCTACACAACTAGTGGGAATAGGAATGGGTGTATCTCCAGCATCAACACCAGAGCCTAAAACTCGTCGAGCTACACGACAATCTGGAATCAAGATTGATCCACCACCTCCATCACTGCCAGATTCTAGAACCCGTCATACTGCTCGACAATCTGGAATCAAAGTTGATGCATCAGTACCATTTCCATCAGACCCTAAAACCAGTAAAGCTACACAGGTGGTTGGAATAGATATGACTGAAACACGTGCTTCGCCACCAGAGCCTAAATCCAGTAAAGCTACAAAGTTGGTGGAAATAGAAAGGGTTGCAACTCCTTTACAACCAGAGCATGATAAAACTCATCAGAATACACAAGTTGATACCAAAATTGACTCACCGCGAGAAAGGGTTGCAACTCCTTTACAACCAGAGCATGATAAAACTCATCAGAATACACAACAAGTTGATACCAAAATTGACTCACCGCCTCCACTGCCAAGTTCTAAATCCTGCCAAGCTGCACAACAACCTGGAATTAAAGTTGAATCATCACCAGAACCTAAAGCCAGACAAGATAAACAAGTAGTGGGAATGGATATTGATCCATCAGCATCATCGCTGCCAGACCCTAAAGCCCGTAAGGTGACTCGGCCATCTGGGATAAAAAATGATTCATCGCTACCATCATTGCCAGAGCCCAAAACTCGTCGAGTTACACGAGGATCTGGAATCAAAGTTGAATCACGGCCACTATCGCCGCCAGATACCAGAACTAACCACCAAGCTAGCACACGGGTAAGAGTAGCAGAAAATGTTAATTTGGCTACCCAAAAAGGGAATGAAAAGAAAGCTAAAGAAGAAAAAGCTGACATAGACTACAGACAAGAAAGTTCAATTGTTTCGCGTTCAGTAAGTCAAGAAAGTTCTATTTTTTTGCCTTCAGTAAGTCAAGAAAGTTCGATTCTTTTGCCTTCAGCAATTCAAGAAAGTTCGATTTTTTTGACTTCAGCAAGTCAAGGTAGTTCGATTTTTTTGACTTCAGCAAGTCAAGGTAGTTCGATTCTTTTGCCTTCAGCAAGTCAAGAAAGTTCCATTCTTTTGCCTTCAGTAAGTCATGAAAGTCACAAGAAGGTTAAAAAAGATGACTATAAGGCTGATAAGAGTCAAGAATCACAAATTATTTTACCTACAGCGACACTCTCTACTCCTAAACAACAATTTAAGGATAATGAAACGAGATATTATACTCAGCCACCGGTCAGTTACAGTGTCCCCAAGCCACCACCACCACAATTTAAGGATAATGAAACGGGATATTATACTCGGCCACCAGTCAGTTACAGTGTCCCCAAACCACCACCACCACCTAGTATTGATCCTCCACCAGGTTTTGAAATTCCACCAGGTTTTGAGATACCACCTGGTTTTGGGAATCAAACGGCTAATAAACTCCACGAAAAACAAGAGTTGCCTGTGATTAACTCTCCAGTTAGCATCCCAGCTCCACAATATGGTTATGGAAGTGATAAAAAGGCTGAACCATTGAACTTTTCTTTGAATGATTTATGGACAGACCCATGTATTGAATTTGCAGTAAAAACACTCACCGGTGCAATACCATTTGGAGAGCCCGATAAAGCAGACAACCTTGCCGCATCACCGTCAGAGGTTCCCATGCCCATGGAAGACCTCTGGACAGACCCATGTATTGAATTTGCTGTAAAAACACTCACGGGTGCCATTCCTGTTAGGGAAGATAACTATGTGCAGCACCAACCTGCGAGCAGTTCAAAACCCAGAGCTCCACATGATTACTCGTTACCTGGTGCCAGTATAAACTTCCATCAAAGAGAGGTTTTGTCTCAGCATTTTGAAACAGGGCATAAAAATAAGCAGCAGCAGGATTCTGTGGTTACAACACTTGGAAACGGTGCTTTACAAAAGGCAGGTAATATGGTTGTTTCCCAACAAGTTAACGGGAGTAACGGGCAAAGTTCAAGATCAAGGTTCTTTCAGTGAGTTAAAGCTAAATTGTGCAGTTTATAGACCAAAGTAGAATCTTAGTTTTATGGTGATTCTGTACCATTTTACTGTTTTATGGTGTTTTGTAGTTTTGGAGTTCCTGGTTTTTATTTTTAATTTTATGTGGTAAACTGTATTATGAAATGATACATGCTCTGATGATAACTTTAGGCAGTCTGCCCCTTTACTTACAATATTACAGGCCATCACAGTAGCCTTCTTTTGATGAAATAAAATATGTTTGATTAGGGTCAAAACTGGCTTCACGGATTCTTGTGGATTTTGGGACACGGCCGAAACCCTCAAGCGCGCCGATCTCCAGTGTGTTCTGATTGGGGTCTGGCATTAACCCCCTGCAGAAGGCAAGTGGGAACCCATGCTTGCTGCTTCATCCGGTTTTAAAGGATTAAAAAGTTGTTTTTTCATATAAAAAAATTTATGCAACATTTCGAATTTATTTTTAAAAAATTATTTTAAATTTTTGTTTTTCCTCTTGCTAGCTCTATAAATAAATTATTAACATATATTAATCACAACAATATTCAACTTTTTTTTTTTAATCTTGGTTTGCTTGTTTAGCTCATCAAGCATAATAGCCTAATAGGTGAGGGTATAACTGAAAAATGGAACATATAAAAGGGAAAGAGGGCCAAATGTGCAAATTTGAACGAGTATTTTGTAGAGTATAAGACATATATAAACAAAAAACAAAAACTGCCGGCTGAACCACGTGACAGGAAAATTCATCTTTGCTCCGGTAACCAAAACTTACCCCCAAAAAAACTTGTAAAACGTTTTTCACTGCATATATATACACATAATGATAATTTATGTGTGTATGTCTGTTTATGTGTGTGTGTGTGTGTGTGAAGAAGCCCGTCTAGCTCAGTTGGTAGAGCGCAAGGCTCTTAACCTTGTGGTCGTGGGTTCGAGCCCCACGGTGGGCGAATTTTTTTTTTTCGAAAGTCATTCAGCCCAACTGGGGAAGGTTGAGATGTACAGCCTTACCCATATCTAAGGTGGAGATGTCAGGTTCTACCAAAAGGTTGAAAAGTACCTCCATTGTGGATCGGGTCCTTAGACCTGTTATCTAACTCAGTTAGTTGGGCCAAATGCTTTGTATGTTGGTGTTTTGCTGTGTTGATATTCTTATGGTGCACCCGCACATCGCAGCGTTATAGTGATTGTATTTGTCTAGAATGTAAAAATTACTGTAGGGAAAGCACTTGTTATGTAATTCATGTTTTTACTGCTTATTAGCCGTTGTTTTTTGGTCTTGTTATTGTTGTTCACTTTGGCTGGGAAATTACATGCCACAATGCCCACTTTTGATGTTTAGTTCCTGCCATTTTTTGGCAGTCAAATTGTGAAACCTGCTTTGGCTAACCATCAAATGTTGTGTGTATATATATCATTAGAGATTATCTAGGTGGTCCATGGTCAAAAGTTACTCATAACCAGGTTTCCTATCCAATTTTAACCTTCATAACGCAATTCTCATGTAACTTGTACTCGGTTTCGATCCAACATGTATAAACCGAAAACCGACTGGAAACTGAACATGGACCGGACCGAAGCTCACGGCCCGGTCCTCGGTTCTACTTTTTTGCAGAAACGGTCCTCGGTTTGGTCCTATATATGTCCGGTTCGGTCCGGTTCCTGGACCGTGAACACCCCTGCCTGAAATTCAGTAACAAAATACTAGTTATTTGAATTTTTGAAGGTTCATGGTAAGTGTAAAACAAGATGAACTTTGTTATATGTTTACTCGTCTCGTGTTATTCATTTTTGGCTCTATGGACTACTCATATCTTTTAGTGTCGATTTTAGTTGTCTCATATTCGCACAAAAAAAAACTAGTAGTAATTGTTAGTGTCGATTTCATGTGTGTTAGTGTGTGCATCAGGCTTTTAGTGAATCTTTGATGCTTTAGACTCGTTATGTACTTGGTTCCTGCTATTCGTTGGAAATGTGTTAATTATGAAGTAACACTGATCTGTTAAAGGATAACATAACTGATCATTTTTTTTCCCTTCTTTTTCTGTCTTGGCAGTTTGGTTATCCGGCTACTTGCAACTCTTACGTTTCATGTGATTAGAGTAGACATGAGGTACTTATTCTGCCTACAGTTGCATTAAAGTGAATATCTTAATTTGGTTATCATCCATTCTTGTGTTCAAGTTTTTGTGGCCTTTGTTTTCGCTTGAAGATTCTTTTTGATGATCATCTGATTCATCTCATCGGAATATCTGATATACATAAGATATGTACTACAGTGCCATCAAATTAGTAGTTTTATTTTATATGACATTAGATATAAATAACTATCTGGACACGAGTCTTCTTGTTACAAGGTTGGCCTATTTGTAATAGCCCCTGCCCTTTATACACTATCTTTGTTGGGCTCATTTTAAGGCTAGCCAACTAGTTACAGATTTTGATATTCTCGAATCCCCACGGTTGGCCTTTGTTTATATTTTTATATCGTATATACATAGTTGTGAAACTTAATTACGTCAATATGGACTCCTTAATCACATCTGTTTAATATTCTTGATGGTTGGCCTTTGTGAATGTATGTGAATTATTTTGTTATATTTATTGATGTGATTTGAATCTATCTTTGTGTGATCATTTCTTTGAAGCAGTAGGAAAGGTGTGAAATGGGATGAGGCAAATTGAAGCATATAAACCTGTAAGGCAGAAAATTACCGAACCAAAGACTCCATATCATCCACTGGTTGATGTTGATGGTAAGTTAGTATATTTTTTCTGCACTTGAAGTTTATGCCGACTACATGTATTTTTGGGGCTTTTCTCTAGACCATAGGTTGGTTGTGCCTTTTATTTTACTGAAAGATATATCTTTATAATGTTATGCGAGGTAGATAGCCTAATGGCTAAAGATCAGTTTTGAGTATGATCCCCTAAGTTCATTATTCCTAAGTATTATGATATGGCAACTTGGGCGGGTTGGGTCAGTTTGGTAACAGATTAAAATTGGTCATTTAACAGGAGTTTGGTTGGCCCACTAATTGTGAGTAATCATAAGTCAGTTCATAACCATATGCTTATAACTAATTAGAATTTGTCGGATTTGGTGGGTCGGGTTTAGTAACAGGTCAAATTTATTTGACAATTGTTGGATTGGCGTACTAATTGTGAGTAATCACAACCATGTCCTTGTAACTAGTTAACATTGGCAAATCTTCATAGATCAAATAAACATTTAATTAGGTGCCACTATAAATATGAAATTTCTATCCATGACAACAATTTCCGAAACTCGTAATGCAATTTCTATATCAGCACATACATGATTTATGAGTCACTAACCTTTTTGATACGAAGAACACCATATCATGTCGATTTTAGCAGATCTTGATCACGGCCGTAAATCTGAGAATCCAATCTGTGGGAAAAGTAGTGAGAATTAAAGCATTTGTTACCTGTGATCAAATTTCTTAAATGCATGAGATACTAGTGAATTAAGTAAGAATAACCTGGCCATAAATTAAGGGAATAAAAAGAAATCAATTATTTGATTACTTGCAGCAAATTGTCATGGTACCTGATTACCAAATGAGCCAATTTTAGCACGGATCGATCTGATTAAAGGAGAGATGAGAGTGAAGAAGGAAATGTTGAAACGGTGAATGACGAGAGGATTCTAGTAGTGCCGTAATGGAAGGAGAACAAAGAATTCAATGGGACTTCTATTTTAGGGATCTGGGCGAAACAGGTTTGAACTTGACCCGTATCAGCTGTTCTCACTTATAAATATTTTTCGTAGCTCATTTCAACGTGCTGACAAACATACATGAGGCCTAAATAGCCTCATAAAGTTTAAACTTGGGATCAAATTTAACGCGATTTTGAGTAATTGGGTACATATTGTTGGGCCTTCTCCAACTACATGAGACGTGCAAAGTTTTTACTATTACATTGGAGCGGCTGGACTTAGTCCAGTTATCTATGTAGTGTAGAATGTTGATACAATCTTTTCTCCGTTGGTCTATCCTAAACGTTCACATATTAAGCATACACTCTGACTAATGAGATTATTATATTACTATATATAATTGTAAATGTACAACAGCCGGCTAAATGTATCTTTCGATCTATTTCCATACCATCTTTACTCTAAAAAGGAAAGAAACTGTTGAGAAATCTAGATCAAAATCTCTATGGTTCTGCAGTATATGGTGAATCCAAACTTTATTCAATGTTGACTTTTGTAATGGACCATCAGGTTCCTTTATTGCTCTTATATTTTAGAGTAAAAGAATGAATAAATTGATACAATATCTTCACGCATGTTTTTGCACGTTCTTGTAAAGCTAAATCAATGAAGAGATTTCTATGCTACATACAAATAGAAAGCCCACATACCAACAACTTGACTATGCTGATTGCTGACCAAGATTTGCAGGATCCCTTAATTTTGTTAATCATTTAAACCCTTTTTTTGCAGGATCTATGTTTACAATTAGGGGTTCTAGCTTCTAAGAAGAGGATGGTGCTACCGTGCATGCTAAAGCAATTCGCTATGCATAGAATGATGTGGCTCTTGGATTAGGTGTCTAAGGCTCTAAGCCATAACTATAATTGATAGAAGCACAATCCTTTTGGGTTGCCCTCGAGACTCAAAATTAATAGAAGTGATAAAGGAGAAGAAAAATTTCTTTTTGGAAATTTGTCCCGCATCGGTGGAATAGGAAAACATGGAGGCTATCCAAGGCTATATATATGGCCTTAGGGATTCATTCTTTTCACACAATACTTAGGCTTGAGTATTCGCCTCCTTCTTTCTCCTCTTGGAAGAACTCTTCTATAGTTCATCCACACTTCGTTATTTTATTTCATTAAAGGCAAGAAGCTTGTGGTGCTTTCTTCCAAGAAATCAAGAGGGATAATTCTAGTTGTTTGTTATAACAACTAAAAGGTATGTAATCCTAATTTTTTTCTTTAGTAATTTTTGATTATTTACTAGGGTATTAGGATTTTTAATTTTGTGTTCATAGTTATAGGTTCAATTGTGAAAACATAGATCATGTTTTAGGTTGTATGCTCCCTTAAAAGTTTAGTTTAGTTTGTAATGCCTAAAACCCATCAAAACCGGCTACAAGTAAAGTCGTCCAAGATGTATTTTTTAATACATAAACCATCATAATCCATTTTTTTTACTAGTTAATTAATGTAACTATACGTAAAACGTAATCAAATTTGACTATTTGCTTAAAAAGAGAACGGCAGAGTGTTTTGGTCGACCTGACCCATTTTGACCTGTTATCCGACCAGCCCACCTTTCAGAATAATGTAACATTACTCTTGGTATCTCTGGCCTTGAAGTGCCTGACTATTTAATTCTAATTTTAGAAGCAACAACAAGAACTTTGAGAGCACATGTATAAGGGTATGTTGAAGGCAGTGGGGACTGCGAGCTCAGAAGATTTTGCAACTAAAGAAAAAGATTGGATATAGATACCTCAAATGCAAAGCAAGATATGGGCCTCCGTCTCGTCGCATTCTTGCGACCAAAGTCTTCCCTAATTCCTCAATGGGTGCTGAATACTTTAGTGCCTTGTAATTAACACGACATCTTAACTTCTGAATAGAGTTTGGGATGCCGTTGTTGGCAATTCTGGAATCAGTATGAGTGAAATACACAACTTTGTGATGTTTCAGAAGTGGTACGATCTCCATTTTGTAATAACTAACCTGAGAACAAACAGTAAAAGTTGAATCTCAAGAGAACACAACTTCACAAAAGGCCAGGTTCATCGTATAACAAAAGTCAATGGTCAAACCTTTGACCATGAAACAGGAGTCTTGGCAAAAGGCTCAAGTCCTACATACTCAGGTGGCAGTGATTCCACGATGCGGACATCATCTTTCAAGGTTTCAATGAAATGTTGCCAGTCAAACAGATCTTTGAATCCACTGAACATGCGTACAATACAAAACCAAGAGCAAAAGAGAACCATGTTAACCACAACAGAGCCAGAATATCTATTGGAAGGGCGTTGACATATACCAACTGATTTTAACTTTTTACTTTTGGGAGGTGAAAACTCTTTAATTTGTTAGAATACATACCTCTCATCAGCCCAGTAGGACGTGTGATCTAGGGAAGGAAGGACTAATGTGGCCTTCATTATCTTAGCAACAGCAACCATATCACATATCTGCACTACAAATCTATTATTAGAGTGAATGAATTGATATTTGAAAACTTTAGAATGGCAACTCAAATTTTGTATTTATTAGAACAGTAAAATAGCGGACCCCAAATCTCATCTGATTCAAGCCTCCGTTTGCATTGATAAGGAGGTAACCGTTTGTCTTCTCATCCAACTCTGCAATATGAGGAACAGGGTCAACAAGTTGGTCCACAGAGATGAATGGTTATAGTCAGTTTTCATGTGGATACTTACTCTTATGATTTTTTGAATGGTCAACACACTGCGTGTAGTTACCGTTACTAGGCTTGGTCCATAAACCTGTTGACTAAAATCATTCGATTTCATAAAACATGTATTCCATTGATTATCAGTAAGAAAGAAGTCACAAAATATTTGTACAAGTTCAGAATGTATAGACACTTACATAATCATCATGATCCTGATCATCAAAAATACTAGAAGATACCATCCTTAGAGGTTGTTGGACATAGTTTTCTTTAAGTTGAAAATAATGATTCTGATCGCCTTGATATTCATTGTTGTGAGAGTTTTGATCCTTTATGTTGTTATGGGTGATTGATGAATCCCAGTAATCCTAATATGGAAATTATACGATAGCTAAGGAGAACCCAGTCATGGTGACGACAAATTGATAAGAATTAGTGGAAAGATCTAAAAATTGTATATTTATTTTGGACACAAAAAGAAGGAAGATGGTGACAAATTAGTAGTAATCCCATCAAGAATAAATCTGATTGATGAAGGGCAAGGTTATAGGAATAAGAAGAGTTTGAAAACAGAAATTAAAACAAAAAAGATGTGGTGACACAATGCCAATAAAAATAACACATTTCTTTATTTCATTGAAAGAGTAATGCATGTATACGAAAAGTAGTCATCCTCCTTGATATAACTAGTGCACTTACTTAGGAGGCTAAAATTAGGCAAAGAAAGGAAATTTAGTTTTAAACAAAGATTTACCTAGTAGAATGACTACACATTTATGTATATGTCATGTATGAGAAATTATTATATGTATTAGAAAAGGAAGCATGTCATCAAAGCCTTAAAAATAAATCCAAAGAAGCATATCCTTAAAACGACATATCAAGAAATAAAAGGTTTGTTCAAATATGACATGATGGATAATTAGATAAGATTGAAAAATAGAATTAAGAAGATACCTGATGCTGATGGTGATGAATGGGGGGCGCAGATCGATGATTGGCAGAAAACAGCTTCAAGATTCCAAAAATAAACAACATACTCATCATCATCATCATCATCATCCACCTCGACCTCCAACCGCATATCATCATCGTCAATCTTTTCTTACTATGATTAATATGATTATTGTCTTTGTCTGATGATAATAATAATAATGAATGTAATCCCACACGGTCACTTCTCTTGGTCAATCGATGCTGCTTCCTTTCAGGAATGGAATCAAACAACAACCCCCCGGCGGCGGCGGCGGCGGATTCAGATGTAGGCGAGTTAAGAAGAACATCGATCTCGTGGTGACCGCGTTTGAATGATTGAGCACGTCGAGTCATTGGACCAGAGTACCTCGGGCTGCTGTTAACCCCTGCTCCTGCTCCTCCACCATTTGAGGAGTTGCCGTAATTGGCCATGTCTTTGCTTCCTTCCTTTCTTTCTTTCTTTCTTTCTTTGTATATATATATATACACACTAGTATCTATATTGATTAATTGATGTGGGCAGATCGATGGATCTTTTCTTATTGTTTAATGGATGGATGTGTGTAATGTAATTTATATGTACTAGGCTGGATGGCTGGATGTACCTCTGTAGTAGTACTTGTCGTCAAATTTAGTGTGAATATGAGTTAAAGTCTTCAATTCTCCTTAAACTTTCTCTCTGTTTCAGTTTCAGTACTAAAATTAATCCATATATCTTTACTACCCCTTTTTAATTAAAAAAAAAAAAGTAACCTTTCACTTTTAACTTAAAAGATTT
>JANDBE010000015.1:26623225-26633902 GCA_024320915.1 Erigeron philadelphicus
ATGGTGAGAAAGGCTATTTAAGATCCGCTTAGTGCGGGACCCTTTCGTTGTGCGATTAGCACACATCAATACGCGTCTGAGGTAAAATTCACTTGTCAAAAAAAAAAAAAAACTAAGATTTGAATAATGTTTTCAAATTGTCCACGGCTTTTTTTTGTCACATTAGTTTTGTTTTGGAATGCTATATGGTTTTCTTTTAGGACCAGCCATCATATAATGCATCTAATTTTGTTGCTGCTCATTAGTGCTACTTGAGATTATCATCCTAATCTGACTTTTATCTTGTTTGTTTATAGGATGGGGCTCTGCGTTTTAGTGGCTAGAGGATAGAAAGTTAAGATCCATTCTAGCTCTCATGTGTTAATTTGAAGATATACTTACGCTCCTTAAATCCCAAATCCCCCAAAACCCGTTCATCAAAATGCATATGATCTTCCCACATTTAATCCTACGATCAATCTCAAAATCTCTTAACTCTCCAAAATCGATCCTTTCCATATCTCGTGAGTTTTCACAATCAACCTCAATACCCAAAAAGCAACAGCGTATTCGAGATCATGGCTATGATAACTACATGGAAATCGAGAAGAAAATGCGTAAAGTTCTTAAAGTTCAAGAACTCATCCTCTCTCAGCCTAACTCCATGGTCTCATCTGCTCGTCTAGACAACCTTTCTCGCCGACTTGGGTTCAAACAATTCGAAGCGGGCCGTTTTATACTTAAATTTCCACACATATTTGATGTTTTTGAACATCCTGTTCAAAGAATCCTCTATTGCAGACTTACCCGAAAAGCCCTTTTACAAATTCAACAAGAAAGTGAAGCTGTCAAGGCCCAAATCGACGCAGCTGTAACTCGGTTGAGGAAGCTCCTGATGCTGTCCAACACTGGATGGGTTGGGCTTGAGCATGTTCGGATTGCGAGGAGGGAGTTCGGGTTCCCTGAGGACTTCGAGTATTCGGTAATTCTAAAACACCCACAATATTTTAGATTATTTGAAGATAAAGAAAATAAAAGCAAGTACATAGAGATAGTAGAGAGAGACCCAGATCTTGGTGTTTGTGCTATAGAGAAAGCCAGGGAAAAAGAATATAGAGAAAATGGTGGAGATGCTGAAAACATACGATTTTCGTTTATTATCAATTTTCCACCTGGCTTTAAAACTGGGAAATATTATAAAATTGCTGTTTGGAAATGGCAAAGGCTCCCTTATTGGTCGCCATATGAAGATGTGTCGGGTTATGATATGAGATCACTTGAGGCCCAAAAGAGAATGGAAAAACGTGCTATTGGGATGATTCATGAAATTTTATCATTAACTGTCGAGAAAAAGATCAGTTTGGAGAGAATTGCTCATTTTAGGATTACTATGAATTTACCAAAAAAGCTAAAGGATTTTCTTCTTCAGCATCAGGGTATATTCTATATTTCTACTCGAGGGAATTATGGGAAGCTTCATACGATTTTTCTTAGAGAGGCTTATACTAAGGGTGAGTTGATCGAGCCAAATGAGTTGTATTTGGCTAGAAGGCAATTGGCTAAGTTGATTACTTTAAGGAGACCAAATATGGAGCAGGAGCTTGTGTATCATAGGAGGGATAACTTGAGTAATCATTTGGATCAACTTGATGCAGACCATGCCAAAATTATATCTGAAGAGTTCGGGACAGATGATGATGTCAGCAATTATGGCCAGGAGACTGACGGTTCCGAACTCGATGCGGAAAGTGATGGTGAGTCTTGTGACGCTAACAGAGAAGATGATTGTCATGGAGGTGTAGAGACTGAGGAAAATAAACTGATTGATTGATACTTCACTGGTGGTTTCATTAATTATATCAAGTCTGTTGTAAATGACTAACTGCATGAAAAGATGACCAACTTAGGCCGAATTTATTTATGAGTTAAATCAACCTTTTTTTGGCCAAAAAACACCATCGATGCTGTATTTGTTGATCTAAGGTAATCTGATGTTGCAACTGGTCATCTTAGGGAATTACCTTCAATCAAGCCTCTGTGAAACTTTGACGGTTTTTCTCACCTAAAATAAGTTACCTGAAGCAGAATCTAAGCAACAGTTGGGTACCTATTATGCAATCAGTCCGATAGCAATGGTGTATTTTGTAAGTAAAAGCTTCTTAAATCTTTCTCCTAGTTTATTCACAAAACCATAGTCAGGCATACGGTGATGGAGTTTGTCCCCAGGTGTTACAGAAGCCAGGTCAATAACAGACTTAGAAAGTCAAGATTTTGCTGCAGGTGCCTTCTTTTTCTTTCTTAAAAACAAAGGCTGATAAGTTGATTACAGATACAGTACTTGTTTTTCGATATACGAATTTACTATCATCTTTAGCATATATAGAGAATCAAGTATGCATGAATTTGTACCTCGCATAATACAATCTCTCCCAAGTGTTAAAGTTACATTACATTTTGCTACACCCTGTAAATTTTAATTGTCTCAAAATTATATGAACGAATCATGTTTGTTCATTAACGTATAACAAGGGCTGTATTGATTGCTTATTATGTTGGTACTTGTACGTTATACTTTGCAAATCAATTGAACCTGTCATGCATGAAGGAAACATTGTGCATACTGTTTGCTACTCGAATAATGTAAACTCTATAGAGTGAAATATGGTTTCTTTCTTTTAGAATTTTATTTTTGAAGGGGCATCTGCACTTGAACGATGGTTATCTCAATTAAATGGTAGATGCCCAGTGGCCGGTGGTTAGGAGTCCCAGTGGTATCTGTGTGGTGCGGTTGATGTTAATTAGGTTTTTGGATATGGATCATGGGTTGGTGATGCTGTGAATTCTCGTAGGTTAGAGCTGGATGCTGCTTTTAGGTAATTAGGACTGGATTCGGTAGGTCAGACTACACACTACACAGTAGTGTCGGTAGAGCTAGATGTAACATGCCATATAGCCACTCAAAATTGGAAAACTACGCCAATGTGAATAGGCCATAGCAGTAGGTAAAGATGTTGAATCTTGAAAAGGATATAACTTGAGGAACACCAAATTGTTAAAGATATGTCGAGCGGAACCACAAAGGTACATTGATAGTGTGTTTGAAGCTACTTTGAAAGTGAAATATATTATTAAACCCCAGTATATCTGGTCTAGTATTCAACAACTTCACATGCTATTAGTTTTCTGAACCGGTAGGTATTTCTGCGATATCGAGATTGCTCTTTTCTGCTTCCGTATGTTATAGGTTCCGATTCAGGGCCTATGGCTTTGGCTTCAGACCATATATCACCTCATTGTAATCTTTTACATCCATTGCAAAGACATTTTTCGTATTGAATGCTATGAGATATGTGTAGTTGTTTCTGGTCTTCGATGTCTGCAAATATGCATTCTAAATGTTGATGCATCGAGTCTGAGTGATGAATGGCTCCATACCATACATTAGATTGTGAATGGTGTATGTATGATTAGCTACTTCCCAAATCGTTGAAGAAGGTTTGCTAGATTAAGTGAAAACATGTTATTAGCTACACAAAATAAATAACAAGGGTCTAAAAAGTTTGCATAACATAATCGTAGTAAACTACATCTGTTTTTATCTTTTGTTTTTTAAAAGATAATCTACTTCATAATAGTCATATTACATGGACATCTGTTGAACAGATACAAATTGAAATACTCTAAAGTTTAAAACAGTTCCAAATAAAAATAGGGTTAAGTGTAAGTAACTTTGCAATTTTTTCAATTGTGTGTATGCATCAAAAATTTTAAACATTTTATGTAAGGATTTTACTAAATTGAATGCATAATGTAAAAATGTATACGTGACAACTATATGAGCTGTCCACGTAAAAGTTTTTGATTGGTCAATGCAAAATTTTTACATTAAGTGTTCAATTTATTGAGATATTTACATAATTTTTAAAATTTATGATGCATACCCACAATAAAAAAGTTGCAACTCTGAGATACTAAACCTTAAATATACAATAATAGAATAATGCAATAAAAACAAATGACGTGAGGGTTATGGGTGTAGACCGAAAGCACCTTCACTGGCCATGACATCCTTAAAATAAACAATTGGTATTGAAAATAATGAAAACTTATTATTAATCATCAATAAATATGACGTGTTAATGTCAGAAAAAATCAACGGTAAAAGACATACGTACATAAAATTTTCTTTACCTTTTTATTTACTTGCAATATTCCTTTAAAAAGAAAGACTTTTACAGACATTGTTTATTGCGAAGTGATATATATACAAGAATTATTAGCCATTCATAACAGATGTATATATTTTATTACACAATTTGCCTCGATAAATCATGTACTTTTATGAATGACCAATAATTATTATATATATATGTCACTCTCATTACTCATTAGATGGCCATTGGCCAAACACTTTGACTGGGTTCGCATTTGAAACCACGAGATGGAATGAGTCAAAATGATAAGAAGAATCAAAGTTAAAGCAAACCATGTATAATATATGTTTGTCACTAGAATATCTGGGATCGGCCACCCACTCTTGGTTTAAATTGGCTCCGTCACTGCTTACTATACTGATATTAAAAATTATAAAAACAAAGTATCAATTCTAACCTCATATGAACCAGTTCTAACATCGTATCAAAATTTTCGATATTATTCTGATACCAATTTCAAAAACCATCAGAAATTAACATTCGTGCCTATCCCACTTAAAATTCAATATCACTTAGCGGATAGAATCAAAACTTGAGAAATTTTGCTCTCAAAAACATGTTCACGACCCAAATATATATAAAATTACAAGCCAACTGCCAAGCCGGTCAAACAGAAATTAAGGGGTTAAAAAGTGACAATATTGATTCTAAAAGGCTATGTTGAAAAATAAAAGTAAAAGTTATAAAATACAGGAAGGGAAAACATTTCTAGGGTTTTATCTTTTCAGAAAACAAAAAAGAGAAGGAAGCTGCGGCCGTCAATATGGTTCTCAAGTACCATCTCTATCTCTATCAATTCTTCCTTAATTTTATAATAATCTTTATATATATATATAAATCTGTATGTATATATTCCTGGGTTTCTAATGCCATAAATCAGTAGTTAAAGTATATCCTTACATATGCAAGATCTGTTTTGTATGTAAATTAGTTTTTTTTTTATTGAAATGCTATATATATATATAGATATGTATTGGTATTGATATTGGTATTATGATGCTTGTTATATAGGACTGAGCTATGCAGATTCAGTGGTCAGAAAATTTATCCTGGAAGGGGTATTCGGTTCATTCGATCCGATTCCCAGGTATATATATATATATATATTTATATATTTATTCACATACACAATATACTATGTTTGCTTGATGAAATTTTTATCCCAACATAATAGATGCACACAACAAAGACCTATAAAAGTAGTCAATGTGTTTGCTTTAGCTTATTTTACGAGCTTTTGGGCTTATCGGTATTTTAAAAAGCCAATTTGCTTGTGTTAAGTAGCTTATTAAGGTTAACTTAAACATCTGATTATGAATTTGTGGTTTTGAAACTAGTATACTTTTAGGTCTCTATTGTGTGTGTGTGTTTTTTCTTTTTTTAATTTGATGTTAGAGAGGATAGACTGTATAGACTTATGCGTTACGAATGTAGGTTTTCTTGTTTGCGAACTCGAAGTGTAAGAGGTACTTCCATAACAAGTTGAAGCCCTCAAAGCTCACATGGACTGCTATGTACCGAAAGCAGCATAAGAAGGTGGGAACATTTGCTAAGCTGCGTTATTATTTCATTTATTAGGAAATGATTTTGGTTAGTTTTATATTGACTTTTGTGATGGTTTCAAACAGGACATTGCTCAAGAGACTGCCAAGAAGAGGCGCCGTGCAACCAAGAAGCCTTATTCCAGGGCTATTGTTGGAGCTACCTTGGAAGTTATTCAGAAGAAGAGAAGTGAGAAGCCTGAAGTCCGTGATGCAGCTAGGGAGGCAGCTCTGCGGTATGATCACTCTCTATTGTTTTAGTTGTAGTGATGATCATAAAGGCGGCATATTAATTACTTTCTGTTTTAGTTGTTGCATATAGCAATATTGGGTCAAAATCGGTAGGGAAAAAGTTTAATCTTTTAGTATGGATTGAAATGTTTTAACAAGAACTAGCTAACTTAATTTATTTTAATCTACATAAAATTGATGTGTGATATATTGTTGAGCAAAACTGCTTATCACGGTCCTAATGTAGTTCCATTGGGACGTTCTATGCATATTAGATTTAAAGTTAACAACCCATGGCATGTTCAATCTATATGCATTTAGTTAGACCAATTTGTTTCTCTTTTTCTTTTTAAGACACATACTTAGCCATTATTTACCCAAAGAGCATCGTTGTTTTGGAATTGTCAAATCTACTAGTTCTCACTTGAGACAAAAAATTGTGATTATTATGTCAATTTTGGACTGAAAATGATTATTTTGTCAAAATTGCAGTGAAATCAAGGAAAGAATTAAGAAAACCAAGGATGAAAAGAAAGCAAAGAAGGCAGAGGTTGCATCGAAACAAAAGACCCAAGGCAAGGCTGGAAATGCGCCTAAAGCTAAGGGACCTAAGCTCGGAGGTGGTGGTGGGAAGCGTTGAAGTTCAATATCTGTACTACCTCCTTACTAGATACTATATGTTAGCCCAGATTTCGAATATTTTGTGTTTGTTGATTTTGGTTTCGTTGAAGCTAGCCTGTGTTTCAGTTGTTTCTGACCATTTACGTTATTTGTTTAATGAAATTGGAGTTCTATAAATTTCTGATTCTGTCTTGGGTACTGGGTAATAAGTTGCATAGATAGTTAGTGCGGTAGGTTCCGTCCTGATTGAAAATGGACTGGACTGCCCTGCCCTTTTGATATTCGATCCTCTTGAATCTTGATGGGGGAGAATGAGTAAGAGTTTTATAAATATTTTTGCGTTAATATGGTTTTGTAGCTTGTTGGCAAAGGCGAATTTATGTTTCATGTATATGAATGAACTTTTTTCAATTCGAAGAGAATTGTAATGATAGTTTCTTGATGTCATACCATGGGGACAAGATAGTTTAGTTGCAGAAAAGATGCCGAATGAAATATATTATGTCGAAATGCCGAATGATAAGTAGTTTCTGAAAGTGTGTTATTATACTTATCTGTTTTAGAGTCCAACAATAAACAGATAAGCAGTTCCAAAACCCCCCAAAGCTTGATATTTGACATGATTACGATAAATGAATGTAGAGCACCCTAGAAGATACCTGATGACATGAAAGTGTGACTTTGTCTACGTTTGAGAGTATTATTATGCTGGTGTCGTTTTCTTTCTTTTAGTCGATTAAATTAAATTGGAAAACAGGTATATGTCCCTTGGTCATACTTCACTACTCAATGTAATAATTAGATCTTAAAAATAGGTTCATATTTCTTTTTCTAGGTGATGTCATCTTTTAAACAATCAAAAATAAGTTTTTCTTTTAAGCTGGTCTCCAATGTTAAGGACGTTTTTAGGCGTCTTTGAGCTGTCATATCATATTCTTACAAATCCTTACACATTCTTATAAATCCTTAAAATCCTATAATTTTATTTCCAACCATACAAACATCATATATCTTTACATATCCTTTAACTCCACTAAAAACAAAAATAATATAAGTAAGGGCATCTAAAGGCATACCCTTAAGTAAAGGCCAAAGGCATACATCAAAAATTCTTTAGTTTTAGACAAGCTTCAACCGCAAAGGATATTTAAGGACACCTAAGGACACTAAAGGGTGTCCAAAAACATATGCTTTGGAGATAGTCTAATATCGTAACATTTAAAGGGTTTTAAGAAAGTTTTGAAGTTATGTGCTTTTGTTTTAATAATTGTAGCATTTACAAAAGTCAACTATTACCTTCACCACTCTCAAGTCTCACCACCTATGGCAGTAAATATCAAAATTACCGCGCCAGAGGGGAAGTTAAATTAAAATCCCCTGTTTCACATCATCCTAACAAACTCCAACTCCACCACCACATCACCACCAACGTGGCACACGTTCACCACATATTAAACTCAATACGTTGTCGTTTCAACCACTCCCCTTCACCCGATCATTTCTCCCCCACTAATCCATATATCTTTCCACTAAACTCTACAAACAAAATTATATATAAAAAAAAACACAAATTTTACTACTAACTCCATAAACAAAAAAACAATGATTTCAAGAGATGATGACGTGGAACGTACAAGACCCAAAACCAGTTTCAACCAAACAACACAAAATTACTCATCATCATCAGCAGGAGCAGTAAATACAGAAAGTTACTGGACATCATGGTTGATCCCTGTATTCGTTGTTGCCAATATTGGTGTTTTTGTTGTGCTTATGTACATCAACAACTGTCCTAAACATAATCGTGCAAGATTTTATGGAAAGTGTGTTGCTAAGTTTCTTGGCAGGTTTTCTTTTCAACCACTTAAAGAAAATCCTCTCTTTGGTGCTTCTTCTAACACGTATGTTCTTTTTTTTTTTTACTTTGTTTTGATATATAAATATTGAGAAATTTGATTTGATTTGTATTATTTTGAGATATGGGTGCTAAAGTTTATAATTACAACTTGTTAATTTTATCATGTTCATTTGACATAGTGGTACTGGTATGGTTGTTCGTCGGTTCGGTTTTTGGGTTGTTTGGCCTACTCGGTTTGGTTTTCTCT
This sequence comes from Erigeron philadelphicus, assembly GCA_024320915.1. NCBI lineage: Eukaryota > Viridiplantae > Streptophyta > Magnoliopsida > Asterales > Asteraceae > Erigeron > Erigeron philadelphicus. Next base: position 26,631,917 of record JANDBE010000015.1, read on the forward strand.
GTTTTTGTTTTTAAATAGAAAAACATAACTTATGGTTAATTTTTGTGCAAAAAAATAAATGTTGTACATAGAAGTAAGAGTTTAAAAAATAATGATCAGCTGACATGTGAAACAATTGACTGAGTGTTTTTAGCGGCAAATTTGGCTCACTTATGGCCACTGGACTATCATCGTGCCACCAGTGTACCACCACCCGATTTACACCAATTCAGGTAGAAACTCAATAATTATGAGAAAACCTCCTTTTTGGAATTTGAACACATGACCTTCTGGTCACTAGGCCTTATCCCACCACCAAGATGCCATTAACATCTTCTTTTGAAAATTTCTATTTTATTTATTTTTGTTGGTTTATGGAAAGACTAATATACAACATATATAAGTTATATGATTAACAAGTTATTGATCGTGAATTTCATGTTTGTTAAACGTAAAGGTTAGAGAAACTAGGGGCACTTCAATGGTGGAAAATAGTTCATGGACATCAAGGATGGAGGCTTGTTACTGCCAACTGGTTACATGCTGGATTGATACATCTTGTTGCCAATATGTTGAGTCTCGTTCTTATTGGGATTCGTCTTGAGCAGCAGTTCGGATTTTGTATGTTCCTCTGTCTTTTCTGTGTTGGATCATGACATTTTATTGTGTTTTTTTTGTCTCAAGAATATTGGTTTTTATTATAATACTTGTTGAACTTTGCAGTGCGTGTAGGGTTGATTTATTTGTTGTCTGGATTTGGAGGAAGTATTCTTTCTTCATTATTTATTCAACAGAATATCTCTGTTGGCGCCTCTGGAGCTCTTTTCGGGCTACTTGGGACAATGCTTGCCGAGCTCATCACAAACTGGACTATTTATTCAAACAAGGTGAGCAATAGATTTGGGGATTAATTCAATGCCATTACAATTACATTTTCCCTTAAAAGTTTTGGTTATTTAAGTACACTTTTGATAGCACATATGGCAGCAGAGTACTCTTGTATCATTTTAGTTTATCTTCTTTTAAGCTAGTCGACCCATTCATGAGGTATTTGAACTGGCTTTGGCCGATTTCCTTAGAAGTCTGTTCTTGATCATTCGAGTCCACTTTTGATGAGGAAAAAATGATCTTTATTTTGTAGGCAGCAGCGCTCCTAACACTTGTAGTTATCGTTGTGGTGAACCTAGCTGTGGGAATTCTGCCATTCGTTGACAATTTTGCCCACATTGGTGGATTCTTGACTGGTTTTCTCCTGGGCTTTATTTTACTTCCTAGACCCCAGTTTGGTTGGGTAGAGAGACACAATCTTCCAGCTGATGTTCGTGTGAGATCCAAATACAAGGTTTATCAGTATGTCTTGGGTTTGGTTGCATTAGCTCTTCTTGTTGCAGGGTATGTTAGTTTACACTTTACACAACATCAATTTGAAAACTATTCTTTGTATATATTAAGCTAATGTAAGTTCATCCTTGGTATTTAAAATGCAGATTTACTGTTGGTTTAGTGATGCTGTTTCATGGAGAAAATGGATATAAACATTGTCATTGGTGTCGCTACTTGAACTGTGTCCCGACGTCAAAATGGGAATGCAATAGCAGTTAGTATTTCTTTTAATGTGTAATATCTGTGGATTTCTGGCTATTTGCATAGTTTTCTTATTATTTGGTTGGTTTTAATGTCATATCGAGACATTGAGTTAGTGGTATCTGTGATTTTGGCTGTGAAATATTTATTTGTTGATTGTTGAGGTTACTTGATATGTAATCTTTTTTCTTTAGCAACTCTGCCATTAGCCCATTCGGTTGTTGTGGTTATAGGTAATCTACTTGCTGTTGTAAATATGTAGTTAGGTAATCTCCTTGCTGTTGTAAATATGTAGTTCGTGTTGGGAAAAAGTGCATTTTCCACCACTTTAGACATTAATAAATATATGGTCGAGTGACATATATGGAGAATCCTTTAGTGGGTATTGTAGTCTCTGGCCAAGACTACGCAACGAACTAAGAT
>JANDBE010000015.1:26771668-26789850 GCA_024320915.1 Erigeron philadelphicus
GTTTGATAAAGATCTAGTTATCAGAAAGACAGATAAAGGAATCGAAGATTTAAGACCTCACCACTATACTTGATAAAGAACAACTCACCACAAATATAGATAAAGTGGTCACTCCAAACCACCAAGATCAAAAATCTATAGAGGTAAATGAAGATTTTGAAAGAAAAAGAATATTAATTTCATTCAATATCAATAACTGAGTTTTACAATGAGAAAGAGCCTCTATTTATAGTGAAACTACCTGCCTAGGAATCATCGAAAATACAATAAAAATAATAAGGAAATAAAACAAATAAAAGTTGTCACGCGCCACTAACAAAATGGACCAATAGAAAGAGCACACATAAAGCTTCTAGAATTATTCATTTTGCAACCGGGCCCACAAACCGTTGGAAATAACGTTGTCACACGCTCCTCTTTTGTCTTTAGCACAGCTATCATCCTCATCCTTTATTGGGTCCATCAACACGTGATTGCAACAAACTTTATTATGGAAACTGGAACATTAAACTGGAGTAATCCACTGGAGACATAAATCTGGGACTGGTCACTGGAGTACTTCAGTGGCCTTCACTGGCGGGTTTCAGATATTTGTTAAATCTGAAGCTTGCCACTGGAGAAGTGTAACAACTGGTGACTGAACCGGTTCAGTGAACACTTGTCTGAAATGGGTTATCACTGGTAGAATTAGCATGACTTGCTCAGAGGGCATAACTTGCTTAGAATTCTGACTTAGCTCAGAATTTATCTTTATCTCAGGATGTTCTTTTGTCTCGGAAATTCTGATCAGTTCAGTTGACTTATTGAGCCCACTGATGACGTTCAGTTCAGCAAACCTAGTCATTTCCTTGCATCACTTAAGCTTGTATCAATAACCACATTCTAAAGTCAAATTTTCACGTTCTGAAATACTTAATGTCGCTACCAAATTCTCACTCATGTGCTAAACATTCTCACCTCATGTTCTCATAATCTTAATGACACTGAGCATTCTCGTGGTCGTCCTCTTCAAGACATGAGAATTTGAGATTGTGTTAAATTTCCACTTGTATTTTTTTTTCTTGAGAATTTGATAAATGAGAATTTCTATTATTAGGGTGAAATTGTGATAGTAGATAATGATGTAGAGTTGATGTGGCAATACATATCGTGAGAATTTGGATTTCTTATTAACTTTCTCTTTTTTGTAAAGTATAGATTTTTCTCATATAACTCACTACTCCACAATTACGGAGTATTGTAACAAATATAATTAAAAAAAAACATTAAAATTATTTCAATTTTCCCGGCTAATATTTTCATTCTACATTTGTGTCATAAGAATCCTATTGCCTTACCTCTTGAAACACCGAATTAACTTTAAGCAATTTTTGTTGGAAAATTTTCTCGCTCCTAATATTATAAAGACACCAACACAAAGCGAATATAATTCCTTTGAATATCTTTCTTGACTTCTTCTCCAAACCAGCTTTAGCATCCAATTCAATTAGCTCTTTGATTGAAGACACTGCGAACGTCCCCACTAACAATTTTCTCGTTCCTAACATTATAAAGACACCAACACCATGCACTTGTTTTACCCCAAATGGCTCAGGGTTTCTTATAATGGAGGTCTAACAATTTTATATTCATCTCATTTCTTTATTTATTATACCTAATCAATTCTAACTTAAAATATGTCACCGACAATTAAAAAACACAAGTTCTGTATGTTGCATGTAGAGGTGAACAAAAACCGGTATCTACCTGACCCGACCCGAAACCGAACCCAAACCGAAACCGATTTTTTGGTCAACGGAACCAAAACCGGGTTTGACCCAACCCGGTTTGGGGTCAAACTTTGACCGGTTATTGACCGGGTTTGACTCGGTATTTTTGCCCAAAAACCGAACCCGACCCGATCTCAACCTGGTCTCTAACCGATAATCAAAACCGAAAACCCAAACCGGTTAGTAACAGCCGGGTTGGATCAAACCCGAACCGTTTTGGGTCAAACCCGGTTGTTTACCAGTTTCGGATCCGGGTTAGTTTTCGGGTTTGGGCTCCAACCCGGGTTTTTTTTAACACCTTTAGCTGCAGGTACCAATTGAAGGTTTTTCTTTGAGTAGTCTTTCATCATTGAGTGAGGACATAACTAGCTACATCATACCTTCCATACATTTCATACATCAATAAGGACCGGCGGTCTTATAATAAACACATGTACTTTTAGTGAGGAAAACATGTATCATAGAGGCAATTTCTATAATATAATAGAGAAACTCACAAACACTCTTATCTAACTGGTTGTAGACCATCCTCATATGAGATATGAACAAATTTGTTGGTTTTATAGTCTTTTAACCCATAACTTGGTCAGGACTCATATAATATGCTGTTTGTTGCTTATTGTTATAATTTATTATTCTCTTATATTAATTAATTGTCTTAGTCATGTAAAATGATACACCAAATTGCCTATCTATTCATATGATTACATATGCTAAATTAGCCTGACATGTTTTAACAACGATATAGATTGGTCGTAACAATCAAAGAATTGTTTATCCTCTTTTGGCACCAATGACACACAATATTTATCTTTAATAATACGATTTTAGTTTAATATAGCAAACGAGATCATAATTCTATCCCTTTGTTTCAATACCATAGTAAAGTTGACAACTAGGTTCTTGTGTAGTTAAAAAATAATAATAATAAAAAAAAAGGAGGGACAAAAAGACAAAAGAAAGTGATTACGAAAGGAATGGTCGATCCAAGTACAGTTGATACATATATATACAAAATATCTTTTAATTAATAAAATAAACAATACCTCTCTATCTATTTAGGATAGTGCAAAGGGGATTTACACATGTATCTAAACTATAATCTGAAAAAAGTGGACCAAACAAGTTAGAACAATGTAAACAACATTCAAGATCACCAAGACTGTTAGGGACCACATGAGAACACAGATATTTCCTTCACATAATACAAGCAGAATATAAACACTTGTTGTTTATAATAGAAATGAATAAAACTCTTCAACATATGGTAGTCTGCAATTTTCTTTAATATATAGTGTACTTTCATGAGCTCAGATGGTACTTCTATTGTCATGGTCTTTAGTAGGTTGATAAGTTGGGCAAAAATAATATCATCTACCTCTGTGAATAACATCTTATCATAAGCCCTGTAATGCAAGATGAATACCTAAAAGTCGAATTACATAAGAATACAACGATAAATTATGGCCCACGGTACGTTCTTATAATGGAGATTGGAGGAATATATAAGGGAAGAATTTGTCTACAATGACCCACTTGACCATTTATATACGTTGCTAAATGTTTCAAGACAGCCAAGAGCTTGTACCAAAATATATATTACAGGTGGGCCAAAAGGCCAATGCACAGATTAAATGAACCACAAGGCCACTGAACAGTGCCTAACAAAGCCAAAGCACACATGAATGTAGACATATATGGACCAGCAATTTGGAGGTACAATTTGTCAAAAAATTTGGAAAATAACCAGCAAAACGTTAACCTCCTATTCCTAATGATACATTACTTAACTAGTAAATACATATACATATCTGGGTAGTTGTGGGGTAACAAGGCATAACATGGTGTACCATGCATTATTAGACAAAAACAAGTAAACCAAGGGTCAAGAAGTCCGATAAAGAAACACCCCACTAACCATATTCAACTATAAATAGAAAACCCACGAGTGACTTCCGTGCATTATCTCGAAACAGTGACAAGATAAGACCTGACAGAAAGTTGTTTCGCCTTTATCGCAAGTTCTATACAGCAAAACAAACTGCTTTTTGCATAAAGTTCATGGGCAAAGATAACATGGATCATAACCTCTAACCAACCAACACAATATAGGTGATAACATCACTAAGAGGATCCATTTATACTTTATATCGACTTTTAGGATGTTAATATTTTAAACAAAAAGCTGTTCAAAAAAGAAAATTATAAACAAAAAGATTACCAATTTGATGCTTCAAAAAACAAGAAACCTGCAACAGCAATGCCAAACCCAGTTATCCTGTGTAACAGTAAGAAAAGATATATGATACTAATAAATAATGAGTTGAAGCAATGTGCACGAAGTGAATCAAGAGGCTAAATTTGCACATCCAAAAGCAAATATGGTCATTAATAATTCAAAAACAAATTATTAGTAAACTCCATGTGATTTAGTAAAAGACAGAGCTATGTGGGGACGACCGAGGAGACCTGAAGGTCCATCACTAACATGATAGTGGAATGGTCACATATCACAATATTATGCATATATAAAGTGGGACATTATAGTTCAATATAGAACATCATATCGTAAGCCCAACAAAGTAGGATCTCAATATATAGCTCTAGTTTAAAAGTGTCAACATTAAGGACAAACATAGTTACTCCTCTCTTATCCACAAAAAGGTTACACTTACTTTCTCAGTTACGCCATTATGTTCTGGTGGGTCTCCTAACTCAAAGTTTTGTAGGAAATGGGGAGCAAAGAAATCCCCATCGATATGGGTTTTGGATTTATCAACTATTCCAAAAAGTTCACTCTATCTAGGATTCCATCTGATCTAGGGTAAACCAACCCACAAACAATATGCAGCACCTCTGAGTTAATATGTGTTCAATGTACTACCTAGTAACCACTATTTGGTCACGTAAGTGGTCATAACACTAAATGCTCATTGGTGGAGAATATGGTTTTTGCTTAATCACTTTGTCCTTACGTATACGGATAATATTGGGTAGTGAAAAAAAAAACCTTCAACTTCAAAAAATTAAACAAGATAAGCTGCAGCATTGCAGGCAAGTGGAGAATGTCATTTCCTACTTGACTGATACATCTAATATCAATGAACACATATTGAAAAGACAACATAAAACTACAATTTAATTCAATTATTGAATTCATTTCTTAGTGAAAGATTAGGTTTCTATTAAGGTGTTGCTCAAACTGAAGATGAACATTCAATCATCTTGTACACAGACATCCAGATAGACTTTTGGGGACCTACAACTTGATGAGTATATCTGAACAACAATGTCTAAGCTCAAACTGAATGCATGATTGGTCAGAACTCTAAAAAAAGTTGATTAGACTTACTTCAAAGAAACATCCAGAAAAAGTTTATGAAAGCACATAGATTGTGCTACTGAAACAATCACAGCCATGTATGTAAAGTGTATAAAGAAGGTAGGTCCTGCATGGACCATTAACCTAGAAAGACGATGCTAATATTCATCAGCAATACACCTATAACAGTGTCAATTTGTCGGACTAATGTCATAAATATCTGATTACAAGGCCCAGTACTAGCTACAAGGTCAGCGACCAAGGCGGGCTGTAAAATCTCTGAACAAGCAATTGTGTTAATGTTTCTAAACATAATTCTAGGTTCCTATAAACATGTCATACATAAATTAAAAATAATAAAAAAAAAAAAGATAAATAAGTGGGGATCCTCTGGTCCCAAGTACCGTTTTGGTACGCAGAGGGCACAACGCATAGAACTCATGTCCGGTAAGTCACCATCCTCACACATAAAATAAAATAAAAAATCCAATCTGATTACTCCCCGCCTAGGCCAATCACACCCTGCAAGGTATCCAACCACTCAGGTAGTGAGTTTTTCAAGCATGTGTCAGACTAATGATAAGGACGTCAATATGATTAGAGGGAACTCAGCCCAAAATAATATTATGTGTTTACAATTTTTTAATTTACCGTATGAAGTGTTAACTATCTTCGATAGTAAAGATCTAGGGTTTGCCTTACAACCACCAAGTAAAACTTCTTTTGTACCCTCAAACCTATGAAGTTTGCTAAATAATAGTATGAATTGCGCATCAAACAAAATGTTATGATATACTCGTATTATTTCTGGAAAGATCAGATTGTACAATGATAGTATGATTTCGCCCCTGAAGACAATAGGCCTAATGCTAATGCAAAAGCAAGTGTTCAGGTGACCCCAAATGGTAAGAAAAGCAACTGTCTTATTTTGTCATGGCAGTTAACATTATAATACATCTGTTCCATACTTTATCCTTCTTTTATAACTCCTATGTCGATCATAACTTTCATGCTCGGGTACTTTCATCTAGAAGAAAAACCTTTTGATGTACATCATCCACGTAGCAGATTCTCATCTCTCCAAATAACTCTCAACAAAAACGAATATATAGAATAATCATGTATGAGAAAGTGGAGACCACCTGCTACATTACAATTCTGATGAGACCAGCTCTCAATGTTGAAGTCATAGTTTATGTAATTACTGTAGGTTTTTCCCTTCCAGTGAACTCCTTTAGCTTTGACACACTTAGAGCCAGATCTGACAAAATAGGCCATGTAATTTAGTGAACGACTAAAATCAACATGAGGACATAAAACAACATAAACAATAACCATATCATGAACAAACCTATCAGGGGCTTCAGTGCCACTTGGGCATCCAAGTCCTGTTTTGACACATCAGGTTCATACTGTTCTATATATATTCTGACAGTTGCGCCCGCTGACCCAGTCCCCTGTATATTTATACGTATGTATTTGATGAACTTGAAGAAGCGGAAATTAAAAATAAAGAAAGTAAAACTTTGTAAATGAAGATATACCGATAAACGGAATATGATTCTTGACCCGTCGGTGAAGACAAACCGAACACCTTGCTTTGAAGCTACACTCCCATCTACCTAGTGAATATTTAAGACATTTCAGCAAAACAACAACAAATGTGTTATGTTCAGGTAGGTCCCAGCAAACTTACAGGATCAGTGTAATTGAAGTCATCTGCAAACTGAAGAGTATAATCTCCTGCAACAGTGTCGCGCTGTAAGGTTTGGATACCCGGAATTCTATTAAACTATAAGCAGAAAACTCACCATACTTGTCCCCTTGTTTGCTTTTAGAAATCAAGTCTCTAAGATAATTGACCATTTCATTAGCTCCTTCAGACTCACATTCCTAGGCCCAAAAGTGATGTCAGAATTTAGCAATGGAAATGAATGGTAAATACAGAACAGATGATTACTTCATAGTCGTATCTGGAGAAATAGTTTCTCCCATAAAGAGCCCAATGCTCCTTTACAATGTCAGAAACAGAGACTAATTTCTCTCCAGGTTTTGTGTTTTTGTTTCTGTATGCAATTATAGACAGCCAAGCTAAAACAGCCCTGTCAATAACATTATTCATTCATGCCAATAAAACACCACAATACTTCAAATCAGAAAACAGATTTTCATTATGTAACACATTTTGAGACATGTACCATATACCATCCTTCTCACGTATGTGGTCAGAACCTGTTCCAAAACTTTCTTCCCCACAAATTGACAAAGTTCCAGCGTCCATCAAGTTCCCAAAAAATTTCCAACCAGTGGGAACCTAAAATCATTTGTTTTAATAGGAATAAATGACTCGTTATCCAAACAAAAGGTTATTATTTAATGAACTACTGCGTATCATGGATAAAACTACAGATTAAAATTATATAAAAACAAAAAACCTCGAAGAAAGGGAGATTCAATTTTTCAGCCACACGATCAAGAGCACCACTTGTTGGCATAGACCGTGCTAAACCCTACAAGTAACACAGCCTATGTAAACATCTATTAGCACAAGAAGATCAAAATATTTGCGAAGCCTTTTTACCTTTGGACCGCTCTGAAAGTAAGGAATAGCTTCTTGTGCGTTTGCTGCAATAATGGCAACAGAGTCTGAAGGAGTCACGAAAAATTGTCTACCAAGAATCATATTTCTATCACCATCTCCTGCAAAATCATTGCAATAGAAATTTCAGAATACGGGGTGTGTGCACAGATAGATTAAGCGCAAGCTGTTATCACTTATCACTGCAACCTTACCATCACTTGCAGCTCCAAAATCAGGTCCGTTGGCACTAAACATAATGTCAACTAAATCCTTTGCATATCTAATATATATAAAATAAAGTTAGAACTGTTCTCTGAAAGCTACTTCATGTTTGAAACTACATGAAAGCACACTAATAAGGTGAATCCCTTACGTTAGGTTAGGATCAGGGTGACCATGACCAAAATCTTCTAAAGGCACCCCATTACATATGGAATCCTGCATGAGTATGCATTCAGTCAGGACTTTTAAGCAAGGCAGCAGTTATGCAAAAAGACGTTACACATATGTCACATACCAGACTAGCTCCAAGCTTATCTACAAATATTGGCTTTGCATAAGCACCTGTAACCGCATGCATTGCATCAAATGTGAGCCTGACAAAATTGATGATATCAGCTAACATATATATTGGTACATTAGCAATCATGAATACGATAGAAGATAATAGAGGTTTGTACCTGAAGTCCGGCCGAGAAACCAGACTTTTGATTAGTGAAAAATCAAAGACCTCCTGCAAAAAAGGCAAAAGAAATGATATGACATTTTAAGGAGCATGCGTGATCAAAAATGCCTTGTTTGTTTCATTACCTCCATCAGTTCCAAATAATCAGAGACTGCATCAACTACTTCGACACTAAAGTTGCCATAATTGGTAACTCCAACACTAGAAAGATCAACGTCTGGAATATCTGCCAACTTTATTTCAGATATCTGAAGCGTACTTGTTAAAATTAGAATCCAATCATAGAAACATAAGAGAGCTTCTTTCTTGTAAGAGTAATGCAAGACGAAACATAATACTATCATGCATTTGAGATTCCAAACAATAACAAATGAATAAGCCCAGAAAATACATTGAAACTGGCAAGGAAAAAAAACTACAATAGTAAACATTCTAAGATTAACAGAAATGTGACAAGGTCGACTATTACATATGTAGATTACACTATCAGGAAACTTTTGGGATCCCAAAACTCACCATTGTTACTGTCTATACCAAATTGACATAGAACACCGCTTTCACTTTCTGGTTTTTACTATTTACTAACGACAAGATATGCCAAGTATAACCAGCAAACTTACTCTCTCTCTCCCTTTTCTGCCCAAATAATAAACCTTGCCCCAATCTTACGTCACCATCAAACCTTGCCTCCTTGGTCGCCGGTTTTTCACCTGTGGTCAGAGGGGTTCTCCCTCGTTTTCCTTCTCCCTAAACTTTTCTTGTCTCCTGTTCTTTACATACACTTTTTCAGTTGATTTTATCAATCATGTCAAAGTTGCTTTGTTGCAGGTTATGTTTCAAGAATTTTCACTTTTTCAGTAGGTGTTTTGAGGGTGTATAGAGGGCCGTCTTGCTGGTTAGTGTTGCAGTGGGTCAAGCAGAGGCGGATCAAGTTATGGTGGGTCAAGTAGTGGGGGGTCAGGTGCAGTGGTCAGGTAATATGAATAGGTTCAAAGAGTTGGTTGGTCATTGTCATGGTGGTTTAGATCATGGTTTCTTAGTTCAGGTCAGGAAGGTTTTCGTCACATACATTTTTATCGTGGGGAAGATGGTGGTTCCCAAAGGTCAGTAACGTTTTGGTCGTTGATCAGGTCAGGCATATTTAAAGGTCAGTTTATAGGTCATGATTCAGAAGTGAGTTTGTGGTTGTGGTAATGGGGAAGATTTGTCGTGTTCGTTTGCAGGGGTCGAAGTGTAAAGGTCAAGAGTGGTCTTTTAACAAAGGGTTTTGTACTTAGTGGCGTTCAATATCCCAAGGTATATTTCAGTCTACTTTTCCCACATTTTGTAATGCCATCCTCGGTCGGATTGTGTGGCAGAAATTGTTTGGTTTTAGAATCAGTTTGGTTGGTAGTCTTGTGATAGCGTCGATGTAACTCTAGCTTCTTGCTAGATTTTATTCATCTATACAATATATATTTTCCGTTCAAAAAGAAAAAGAAAAAAAAAAAAAGATAAGATAAGTCATAACTGATTATTGTAGTTGCACAGTACCGCTGGCTTTAATATTCTATATAATTTGAAGTTTAAAACATCCAAGCTCATAACGAAGTCCCAGGTTTAAACGAAGGAAGGAGCAAAACCATATAAATGTTGTCCCAACAAAAAAAACTATATAGACAAGTACTAATCAAGTTCAACATGGGCTCAGTATAACAACAAAGTGGAAGGTTTCAAGTAGAATAGTTTAATAAAGCTTTCTGCCTCTCACACTCGTGATAAGTAATAGTTTGTTAAAGCTTTCTGCCTCTCACAAGTACAGGAAAATATATTTATAATAGATAGATTAGGGTTAATGACTTGATGCCCAAGAATTACTAAACTGGCCTAAGTAAACTAAGAGACTGCTTCTGCCTTAACCAATAAAGGCCAGCTGTAAGAGCCTTCTAAACCGGGTTGTATTATCACTAATTTCTTCAAACTGCCTTCCGTTGTGTATACTTGTACATCTAGTAACTCCATCGTCCCATTCTAGTTGCAACTACCTTCTTATCAGTTAACTTGAAGGTCTGTTGAAACTCTATTGAGCTTCAACTCATCAGTCAGAGCTGTCACTGCCCCCGACTCATCCTCTATCTCTACCGGCTCCCATTGAAACAAACTGCCAGATCCTGAGAAATCCTGAGAACACTCTCCTTTATAAGCAAGAAATCATCTAGACAGACTTCATCAGTCGAAATCCTGGTTTTCACAACCCACTATCGTCTGGAAGCGAAGCTTTGACTATCTTACTGCCAATACTCCCACTGTGACTGGTCTAACCTTTCGAACTCATTCATCATGAATCTTCACAATGGCTCTAGGTTTCTCTAATGCAAACCAAACCATTTTCTGCCCACGAGATTCTGGGAACCGGACTTCCTTTGTCTTCAGAACTAATCTGATCTTTTGATGTCAAGCTAATAAAGTATAACCAACCTCTCTTGTCTCCACGAGCTATCACGAGATTACCTTTAACAACTTTCCACTGCCCATTCTTGAACTTAACCTCGTGCCCCATGTCATCCAACTGAAATTAAACTCTTCTTCAAGCTTGGAATAACCCTCACGTCTCTCAAAGTCCAAGTAGCACCGGCTGTAACTTTAAGATTCTTCAACGTCTCACTGTCGTGGGTAGCATGAAACGAAGTACCACAATCCATTACCCAGGAGTCGTCACAACGCTCTACACTACAGATCAAAACATCATCTGACTCATCACCTGAAGGAGAAGTATTCACCTCTTTCTTTTCATTCAAACATTGATTCCTAATATGACCGACCTCTTTACATTGCCACCGGGTCACATCATTACGAGCCTTAAATCGACTCTTTTTTTCTGTTTCCGCTTCTACTACCTCTACTATTACTCCCTCCTCTACCTACATTCAACAAGTCACTTAATGATTCGACAGAATTCTTTCATCTGACGGCTTCGCAAAGAATTATATCTCGAATCCCTTCAAAAGTGAGCGTTTTGGATCCTGCTGAACTTGTAATAGCTGTAACACTTCCAGGTCAGATACAGTAGCAAAGCCTTAACCTCATCATTGAATTTTATCTGCGCTGACTCAAGTCTTATCAAAATTGAATTCATATTATTGATGTGCACTGTCATCGAACTTACTTCCTTCATTTTCATATTCACCAAATCTCGAATCAAGAAAACTTTATTTGCTGTCGAAGGCTACTCGTACATATTAGACAGCGCATCCATGATTTCCTTTGATGTCTTCTCTTTCAGAATATTGAACGCAACATCCTTAGATAATGTCAGCCGATTAACTGCCTTGGATTTCTTATCCAAAGTTTCCCATTCGCCTGGTTTTATACTCTCCGGTCTTTCACCCGACAACACCACATCTAATTCCTTCTGAACTAGCAAATTCTCTACTTTCATCCTCCACCAACTAAAATCTTTCCCATTGAACTCAATCGTAATCTTTCCATTTGTTGCCATTACAATGATTCGACGAACAAAGTGACTACAAAGAAAAACAGATCAACTAGGGCAGAAAAACAACAACAGTATTTTTCAGCAACAGAATGGCGATAGAACAGCGGCAACCTCGGAAACAGTTGGTTCATAGATGCAGTAAACATGATTCAGTGATGTTTAAAGAAGACAGAACCCTAGCAGTCGGCTGAAACAGCAGCGGTTGCGGCCTGAAACTGGCGACAGCAGGTTTGGTTTTGGTCGAAACCCTAATCTGGGTAACTGCGCTAGATTTAGCCAAAACCCTAAACTGGGTGACGGCTGGGTGATGGCTGTGTAATCTGTGTGAAACCTAGCTCTGATACCACTTGTTGGGAATGAAACTGCATACACACACAATAACTAGAATATAACAAAAAGGAGGGAGACATGAGATTTAACGCAGTATCTCATACTAAACTGTGTGAACTAATCCACGGGCTGTAACTATAATAGTTTATTAAGCTTTCTAAAACTCACACTCGTGATAGGGAAAATGACTTGATGCCAAAAAAAACTAAATTGGCCCTAATTTAACTAAGAGGCTGCTTCTGCCTTAACCAAATTAGGCCTGCTGTACAGCCTTTTAAACTGGGTTGTATTATCAAGTCTCCATAAACCCAACAATTTCCCAACAGATACTATTTTATACATGACAGCAGGCCCATAAATTAAATTCTAGCATATTGCTTTCATCCAATACCTAAAAATAATGGTTTGGATTTGCATCTGAATTAATAAACACCATAATTTAGTGTTAAGACTAATTGTACTTGCCATATCTTATTTCATTGAACGCTTCAAGTTTGCATTATGACTTGGTGATCAAGATTTGGCTTCTCGCAGTGCTATGTCAATGATGTAATTGCCTACACTCGTAAGTAAGATCACGAGTTAAAACTATTCACTGGTTCAAGCCTTATTTTGATTAATAAAATGGTGGAAAGACTTTTAGGCAACAGTTCAACCAACCTTAAATGTAAAAGGTAGCTCTTCGATCTTGAATACTATGGATTTTGTTTCATTAAATTTTGTTAATCTATCTATGTTTGCTTAATCTTTTCATGGATTTGTATACCAACTCATGCAATTATACTAGCGTATATTCTTGAACTCGCACAGAAAAAAGTTATTATCATTGAATCTTTGGCTATGTTAGTTGAAATATATGCCACTAATTAAAGCCAAAACTCAAAGATAATTCCAAGCATATATCATACTCCGTCATAAATATTAAGAGAACTTCCACCTAGAGTTGGCAGATAACAACATTTTATTCGGTGGAAAAACTCTAGTCTAAATTACTTACGTTATCATAGAAATTGTTGTTTGCATTGGTGTAGTAGACTCACCTTTCTTCACTGGTGAGGGGTATCCAAAACATTTTGTTTAAGTTGAATGCTTCCACCAACTACGAAGTCAAGCATTTGTAGTTTTTAGGGAAAGATGAAGTAGATGATAGCTTTATGACAATTGTAGTTACTCCTCATAGTTGTTAGGAATAAAACTGCACACACACAAAAAGATCCAGAAAAAGAACAGAGAAAGAAGGACACGAGAGATGTAACGTGGTATCTCATACTAAACTATGTGAACTAATCCACGGGTTGCAACTAGAATAG
Organism: Erigeron philadelphicus; assembly: GCA_024320915.1. Classification (NCBI taxonomy): domain Eukaryota; kingdom Viridiplantae; phylum Streptophyta; class Magnoliopsida; order Asterales; family Asteraceae; genus Erigeron; species Erigeron philadelphicus. Next base: position 26,785,141 of record JANDBE010000015.1, read on the forward strand.
TTTATTAAAGCGTTCTGCCTCTCACACTCGTGATAATGAATTACAAGTACATAAAAACATAGTTATAATAGATAGATTAGGGTTAATGACTTCATGCCCAAGAAAAACTAAAATGGGCCTAAGTAAACTAAAGGGCTGCTTTTGCCTTAACCAATTAAGGCCTACTGTAATAGCCTTTTAAACTGGGCTTATACCATCAAGTCTCCATAAACCTAACAATCTCCCACTTGGAGGCTTGATAATCTTCAAACTGCCTTCCGCTGTGAATACTTGTACTTGTACATCTAGCAACTCCATCATCCCATCCTAGTTGCAGCGACCTCTTTATCAATTAACCGAAAGGTCTCTTCAGCTCATCAGTCACGGCTATATCTGTCCCTGACTCATTCCCTGTCTCTACCGGCTCCCACCGGAAAGAACTCTCAGATGAGAACAAACACTCTCCTTTATAAGCAAGAGATCATCTGGAGACACTTCATCAAATCCTGATTTTCACAGCCCATTGTAGTCTAGATACGGTTGATCAAGCTTTGACTAGCTTAGTGCCAATGCTCCCACTGTCACTATGTCCTCTGACTGGTCTAACCTTTCGAACTCGTTCACCCTGGCTCTAGGTTACTCTTTTGCAAAGCATAGCCTCTTCTGCCCACGAGATCCTCGGATCTTTTGATGTTAAGCTAACAAAGTATAACGAACGTCTCTTGTGTCCACGAGCTATCACAAGATTACCATTAACAACTTTCCATGAAGTTAACCTCGTGCCCCGAGTAATCCAACTACCAGCTGAAATTAACTCTTCTTCAAGCTTGTAATAACCCTCACGTCTCTCAAAGTCCAAGTAGCACCGGCACCGGCTGAACCAGATCAACATCTCACTATTTTAAGATTCTTCAACCTGAGCTTTAATATCAAGTATATCATCATTTGCCAGCTTAACCTTTCTGAAGACCCCTATTTAAGATTCTTCAACGTCTCACTGTCGTGGGTAGCAAACAAAGCACCAAAATCCATTACCCAGGAATCCACACTATTTTCTACGCTACAGATTAGAGCATCTGCTACATCATCCGAAGCAAAGGTAGTATTCACCTCTTTCTTTTCATTCGGACAATCATTTCTAAAATGACTGACCTCTTTACCGTTCCAACAGGTCACATCATGACGAGCCTTAGACTGACTCTTTTTTTTGTTTCCGCTTCTACCTCTGTTATTACGCCTTCCTTTACCTACATTCAACAAGTCACTTGAAGATTCTACATAACTCTTTCGACTGCTTCGCCTAGAATTTAATCTTGAATCCCTTCAAAAGTGAGCTTTTTGGATCCTGCTGAACTAGTAACAGCTGTAACAGTTCCAGACCAACTGCTGTCAGGTAATGAAGATACCTGGACCCCATCATTGAATTTTATCTACACTGACTCAAGTCTTGACAAAATCGAATTCATATTATTAATGAGTATTGTAATTGAACTTCCTTCCTTCATCCTTGTATTCACCAAATCTTGAATCAAGAAAACTTTATTTGCTGTCGAAAGCTTCGTACATATTAGACCCATGATGTTCTTCGTTGTCTTTACTTTCATAATGTTGAACGCAGCATCCTCAGATAATGTCAGCCGAATAACTGCCTTGGCTTTCTTATCCAAAGTCTCTCATTCGTCTCGTTTAATCCTCTCCGATCTTTCACCCGACAATACCAAGTCCAATTCCTTATGAACTAGCAAACCTTCTACTTGCATCTTCCACCAACTAATCTTTCCCATTAAAGTTTTCAATCATAACCTTTCCGTCTTTTGCCATTACAATGACTAAACGAACAATCTGATCACGAGAAAAAATCTTCTGACAAGTGAAAAACTGTAATTTTGCTGTTGATCAACACAGATTACCCATATCTACATATCTACTGCTGATTAAAAACTGTATACCCAAAACCCAACTACTGATTAATGCAATATACCGTAATCTAAGCTTACAGACCTGAAAAAATCAGCTCCTAATACACGAACTAAGAACCTGATCTTCCAAATCAGACCCAAATTAACTTCACCGGAACCCTAATCAGAAATCTGGGCGACGGCGATGCCTCAATCGCCGGAAAACCTGATCAAAAACTGACAGGCCTAGGCTGCTGCAGCAGTTCTGGTTGTCGGCGGCTGCTAAAGGCTTACAGTGGCGGCGGTTCTGGTTGTTCATTGTCGGAACCCTAATCTGGGTGACGGTTGTGGTGGATGGCCTTGGCCGGAACCCTAATTTAGGTGACAGTTGGGTGAATGTGTGATCTGTATGCAACCTAGCTCTAATACCACTTGTTAGGAATAAAACTGCACACACACACACCCACAAGAAGAACCAGAAAATAACAGAGAAAGAAAGACACGAGAGATTTCACGTGGTATCTCACACTAAACTGTGTGAACTAATCCACGGGATGCAACAAGAATAATTTATTAAAGCTTTCTGCCTCTCCCACTCGTGATAAGGAATTAGCCTAGTGGTAAGGCAAGCACTTGGTGACGTTTAGGTCTCAAACTCTCAAGTTCGATCCCTGCTGGGGACGAAAAATAATTCCTTTAAGGTACCCGTAACCAATGAAGCCTAGACCTATATGTGAAGTTTAAATACGCGGGTTTGATCCTTCGGGGTGCCCAGATCATGTGGGGATTAGGATGGAGGTATTTAACCGGCATCATATGGCTCATACTGGGTGGGTCGATGGGTATCCAATTGTGGTACCGGGTCTAAGGTTTCCCCCATTACCTTTTTTTTTAAATTATTGGCAGTGAATCAGATGCAAAAGAAAATGTAATTGATTATTTATGCGAATAAATACTCTTTATGCTTTAGATTTCATATTTGGCATTAACTCATCATATTGTTATCATATTACAAAAAATAAAAATACAGAAAATACAACACCTTCTTTTGGTCTTGCTTCAGAAGCAGGCTGTTTTTCATTGGTTTTCTCAGTAAGAGAACCAGAATTTACATTATGATCCCTACTACCGGTTTTCAGATCGGGGTGTCGTAATCCAGATGTCTGTGAAGGACCAGACCTTTGACCCTTTTCAACAACGGTGGGTCCAGAAGCTTTTGCTATAGAATTATCTGCAGGTAATCACCAAGACGATAGAAATAAGAACTCAGCACTTTTTAGAGAATTTTGAAATACGACACTCCTCTTTTATTGAGCATATAAACAACTCTCAGACAACAACGTTCTTTTATACTAACCAGAGGATCTGCTATGTTGATTGATCCGACGTGAAGGTGCCCCGGCCTGAAGCTTCTCAAAAGGTGGTGGGCCACCAGTGTCATCACTATGTGACAGCTTCAAGCTTGAGCGGGTAAACCCTGCATATTTTTGGTTCATCTCCCACTCTTCATACAATGATGGAACAATACCTCCAAGAACAGTTACTACCTTTGCATTCAAGCATAAAATACCATTGTGCATTACAACCTTATTTTCCAAACGGATCTGTTAACCATAAGCAACAAAGCAATGAAAGATTACCCTCCAACGACAAGAACGTCATAGCATAACCAATCTATAAAAACAAAAAACGAGGTTCCGTTGACTCATTAGCCTGGGCACAAAAGCCCATTTACCTTTGTGCCTGGAGCAACATTATCTGGAATGGAGGGTATATGAGCAAACTCGATAGCAATTACATCGGAATGTCCATCAGTAAGCTTCAACCTCAATAACCGTTTACCGCTTGAACCACCTGAAGCACTCTCAGCTATGCTACTTTTACTTATATCCCTTACAGAAGTTACCTACATATAAACCACGAAATACTCGCAACTCACATTTCTACAACAGAAGAATCTTAGACCTCTACTTAACCATTCTTCATCACACCAGAACACTAATATAGTAATATGTCAACCCGAAGTAGCCCGCTTGACCAGTGACCCAATTTTCAAAATGTTACCCATTTCAACCTGAACATATATTGACCCGGTAATTGAAAAATAACCCGTTTCAACCTGATTCTAATTTGGCCCATTAGACCGGGTTTTGAATATTAGCTGTTGCTATAATGACCCGTTTTCACCCAACCCGCCCATTTCGCCATCTCTAAACTATTAAAACCTATATACTCCAAGTAATGTAGTATATGTTGATAATGCAGGTAGATAAAAATATAAAATTATACAATTAATGTAGAAACAAAAAAAGAAATAAGTGAAAAAAATAAAAGGAATAAAGATATACTTGAAGGACTTTGGGGCCTTGAAAATGAGATGATTTGCGGAGGGTAACTGGGTCGGGTAAAAACTTGGCTCCGAATGATCGTAAGTCCAAGTTACAGAGCTCCGATTCGATAGCAGTGGGTGAAGCTGGTGTCTGGATTAGGGTTTTAATATGATTAATATCTCGGAAACACCAGCCTTTGTTACTTAGGGTTTCGATTATAACATCTAATGATGAAGATGAACTCGCCATCTGTTGTTTTTAGCGCCTACTAACACTACAGTATTCTGTTTGATTTTTAACTACGGTTGGTGCAATGATCCCATGGATTAACAACTCTCCATAACACCTTAAAAAAATTTTAAAAAAAAAAAAATACTCCTTAAGTTTCATTTTAATTGTCCTATTTTGACCGTTAATTTTTTTTTTTTCGACTTTGATCATAAATATCTTTATTTGTGTCATAGATTAGTTAATAAAAATTATATCAATGAAAAATACATTTA
>JANDBE010000015.1:26893242-26906327 GCA_024320915.1 Erigeron philadelphicus
CGATCTAAGACTGGCTATTAATTAGTCTTTTATCAGTCACATAACTATAATTTAAGATTTAAGTATAGCACTTAAGCGTACACTTTTATGAAAAGTTTTAATATTTTAAAGTCACAAGTATTTTGGTTGAAATCAAACTTTCAAAAGGTCTACGGGACAATTGGATATTCTCATTTAGCAGCTTTCATCATATTTGCATTTAACCTACCTTAGATTTGAATCAGATTACAAACTGATTCATATTTATATAAATCCAACAAAAACCTTCATCTCTTTGGCTATCTCTACCGTACGAGTCCACTTGATTGTAATGTACCAATTCGAGTTGAAACATAAGAAATGAAAACGGCCATCATACATCATGATATTGAAACAAAACCAAACGTATTCTCATAATAGGTTCAAATGTGACAAGATATGTAACGTTCAATGACAGTTGGAACAAATAAAAACAAGATATAGCTTGGGTAAATTTACATACTAGCATTTTGTTTGCCCATTTCGTATACATCTAATACAAAAAAGCAAGTGTTTTGTGATGATCACAAAACCAATAGTATCACACAGTTTTGAACATATAGGGGAGATAAGTGCAAATTTCCAAAACCATATAGAAAAAGTTTGTGATAAGGTTCTTTTGAGAGGCTGAAAATGATAAAAGGCAGGCCCAAGTGATGTAAACCAAATAGATTGGAAAGCATCATAACCACACATGAACTTCCATAAATATTTATAACTAGCTATCTCAACTTCCTACAAAAAAAACCACAACTTCTAAACCAGCCTCCAAATGGGATGCCAAATTCACTCATCACATACTCAAATTTTATTCAAAATTCCTATAAACAAACCAAGGCTGCAAACTAGAACACTAGCATTATGTTTATCTTCCTTTTCCAATCAAGAACCATCCATATCTATTTCAACTACATTACAAGAACAAAATCGAAAATCGGATGTATATAGTGTTAAGTTCAAGACGTTAGGAGACTGCAAACTTGGTATATCAAGATATCCTGATTTTGAATACAATGCTCAAGGGGGAGAGGGTAGTGGGATAGGAAAAAAGATGGTGGGAGTTGACTTTAATGGCGAAACATCGGTTGACTTTGATGTAAAAACGCTTTATATACCATCATTGTCTACTGCGACAACCAAGTTTTTGGGCTTGCCATTGCCACCGTTCTTGAAAATTGAAATTGTTCCTGAGATTTTTAGAGGGATCATCAACATGGAGTCTGGCAAGGTGGAGTTTGATCCACTCTCTAACTATTTACTATTTCATTCTTGCTTTTCATGTTCAAAGAATCAAAATGGGTCGGTTGGGCAACGGGTCAAAATTGAAAGGGCTCTGCAGGTTTAATGTCAATAATTAACGGTTTAGGTGACTTTCAACCTGTTAGCCCATTTGACGCATTTCAGCTTTTAGCTAAATCAACCTATCTGACTATCCGGTAGTAAAACATAACACAAATTGACCCATTCATAATTATAAATTTTGAAATATCTACCTTTGTTCTTTCGTTGGTGGAACTTATATCGTGCTTTATTAATGTAGGTTGATCTTAAGTTCAAGGCTAAATTCTGGTTTTCAGTGGGAAGCATCTACAAAGCTCCACCATTGATGGTGGAGACATTATTGACATCAGAGGAATCAAAAGGAACTCAGAGGAGTGGAACTGGACAGAGGCTGGATGAACAGGGCAGGTGCAAGCTAGTTGGAGTGGCAACTGTTGAGCAGATTGACGATTTCCTGATGAATTCTTTCCTCGATCTTCCAAACGAATGTCTTGCCATCTTAAACGCAACAATAATCTTCTCTAAGGACTAACAGTCAGTTGGCAGCTAGAACCAAGACAAGAGATCAAGAAGCCGTAAGGATTATACTTGTAAAATTGTAGATTTTCAACAGGTTTTTTACCATATGATGACTAAACATCATATAGTGGTTAGATATATACAGTTTTCTTGCTTTCATACACTGAATCAAAGCCCTGTACTTTGTCATATATGTAATATAGAAAGGCTCAGAGATTCTGCCTGGAGTAGAACCAAGCAGTTAGTGACTTGATGCATTACATATGATTAAAAAAACAATATTGATACAACCTGAAACTATATATTGGAAATTGATTTAGGAGTTGACATTAGAAATACGTCTCCGGCAACATGCCACCCGCTGATCGTTTGACCTGTTCCATTTCTAGTTAATCTTTGTTCAATCCATTTGAGATTTCAAAAATATAATCATAACACTCGACACTTCAAAATCATATAGTTGAACATTTAAGAACACAAATTTCACCAGTCACATTTTCTAATGCTTTATGGTGGCACAGCTACAAGTTTCAAAATGGTATTGATGTACAAATGTACAATATCACATAAATAAGTAATTACAGTAACCCTTTCTATTTAGTAATGTATCCTGCTGGACCTGCTCTATTGAACTTCTGTGTGTTCTCTATCAATCATCTCCTCAAACTTGAAATATTCCAGCGTGGCAAAACGAGCAGCTGCATGAGATAAAGTATATCAAATGTAATGCATATATTGGGTTCCTTGCCTTCAAGAGTGAAGTTACAATGTTACATATGCAACAAGATCACGTTGGGCAGGTTGGGTAATATTAGGCTAGGAGTACACGGAAGACAGAGATCTACTATACCAACTACGGCCTATCCTATACCACAGCATATACCCTCTTGAGCTACGCTAATTACATCAGAGTACACCTAATCTGATAATGGGGTTGGCTTGGAATGGGTCATTCCTTAGTATGAGTTGAAGTGGACCAGCTGACCAGGCCAGGATAGGTTGAAGTATCGAACCATCAACACTTTTTTGTTTATTCTGTTGATTAGAAAGCACTCTAAAAAGTTAATGTGTAATTTATGAAAAAAGAATATTATTACAGTGACAATCCAAATATGAATATAAACGATTTAGAAGGTTGCATGGATCAAAGTATACCATGGGCAACATTCGACCCATTCGCCTTTTGCTAATCTTAAATTGGATCAGTTCGAGATCAAACACAACCAAAATTGACCTTATAATATAACACCAAATTATCAGAACTCACATTTACAGTATGTTTGTCCAGCTGTTGTTTCTCACTCAAATGCAAGTCTTTGTGTGCCAACAAGAGAGTCATAGAGGCCCTTCTTAGCCAATAACTCTAAGTGAGTGCCCAGTTCTTTGATTTTGCCCTCGGAACACAGAGCAATCTGATCTGCATTCTGAACCGTGCTTAATCTGTGTGCAATCACCAATGTCGTTCTTCCCCTCATCAGATGGTTAAGAGCATCCTGGACTAACCGCTCGCTCACTGTATCTAAAGCACTAGTAGCCTGAAATCAAGACCGCATGAAAGTGAGATGACTCTCACTGTACAGCAACATAGCGCATAGATGATTGTATTAATAAGATACCTCATCAAGTATCAAAATAGGAGCATTTTTTAGTAGAGCCCTCGCAATAGCAACTCTCTGCAAGTTGGTGCAAATATTCAGTACGGATATATTATCTCACATTCTCACCAGATATTTATAATTAACAACTTACCTGTCTTTGACCTCCGCTAAGTAAACCTCCTCTTTCACCAACAAGTGTATCATACCCCTTTTATAAAAGAAGAATATGCAACGATCAGAAACGGTCAAGAAGATGATGGCACAAAATGACTAGGTGTATATTAAGATGAGCAACCTCTGGGAGTGATATAATAAAATCATGAGCATTAGCAGCTTTCGCTGCTGCTATAACATCATCCCGTGACACATTTTCATCCGGTAGCCCATATGCAATGTTTTCTCCCACAGAAACAGAGAAAAGAACAGGCTCCTGTCAACATGTAAAAGATATTTTTTGTTAGATAATTAAGCATGTAGATGTTAATAAATCAAATAGCATACCTGATTGACTATGGAGACTACACGGGCCCATTCACTCTTATCAAATGTTCTCAAATCCTCGCCTGCAACTGTTATTCTACCTTGAGTTGGCTGCAAAAAAGGTTAAACTAAAAGTTGGTGCCAAATCTACAGAGGTTGATATAAAGGCATCATTGAAAACATAATTGATGAATATCAGAATATGTACCTCATAAAATCGTGCCAAAAGCTGTACAATGGTACTCTTACCAGCTCCACTTGAGCCCACTAAAGCCGTGACTGTTCCACATTTTAGTGTCAAATCAAGACCACTAAGGACCTCTACATCAGGCCTCAAGGGATATGCAAAGTGCACATCTGAAGAGCAACAGAGAAGTGACTACTAGCAATAAACTACAGGAAAAAAAGTATGGAGCATAATGAACCAGTCAGGCCGTTTGGGCACAGGTCAAAACAGGTCATTTTTGGCGCATGTAACAACAGAGCCAGGTTGACCTGAAACTCTTTTTTTCGAACATTTTAATACATAGTGTGCCAAATATACAGAAGTTATTTTTTGTTTCAATAACAATCTGATAGTTGAAACAAACTATTTACATTTTAGGAGGCGTTATGCATTAAAAATAAAATTCGGGCGACTCTCAACCCTTTCGACGTGTTTCCTTTTAAAGCTATTTTTTAAAAATGTTTACCACTCAGATGAAAGCTAAAACATAATCAGAGTCGGCCCATTTGGATTCAACTACAACATCTACATGCAGTAGAACCTCTATAATTACTAGTTGTGAAATGAGACTACTGAAAATACATACCTTCAAGACATATATCGCCTGAGATTGCAAGATTGCGAACACTGCTCGCTGTTGTTAAAGATGACATATACCTCATGTTTTGAGATCTCCTTTTATCATTGGGGTCATTGATGAAAAACATTTCTAGGTCATTATATGTTCCTACTTGCTTGATGTCTTTCTCCAATCCATAAGCTAGTGCTTGATCAATTTCAGAGTCAGATAAAATAGAGTTAATTCTCTCTGTAGCAGCAAAAGCCCCCCTCAAATCCCCAATAGTGTTGACCAGTCCTTGAACCTAATAAGCATGAACTATCAGTTGGCAACAAAAGATGATATTGAGCGAATGAAAGGATTCAAAGAAGGGTACTCACAGCAAAGGTCAAAGTGAACGTGTATCCGATAAAAGAAGCAACAGTTCCTACTGATAGCTCACCCTGAAAGGATGAATTTATTAAGAAAGAACATTTGATTTCCTTGCTCAATAAAAATGTTGAAGTGAGAAGTGGTAAATTCAAACCATTTAATTATGAATTTGTCAATTCGGATTATGTTTTATCTTATAGTTCAAATTGGTAATCTGAGATAAAATGGTACAAAACAGGTTAGAACTGCATCCTTGATGAATAAAATCTCCAAAATTATTTTGATTGAAATAGTAAAGTATTATCGAAATAATATGATCATCGTTATCATATCTGACGCACTAGCAGCACATAATTAAATAAGATATTTTGGACAAAAGCATTACCCGGACAAAACTCAACTTACCGCCTTAACTTTGTTTCCTCCAAGAATATAAAGGGCCAGCAAAGATACATACACTGCCACTCTAGTAATTGATTCATTAATAGACTTAAAAACTCCAAGTTTGATGCCACTTTTCTGATACTCGAGAACCTGCTCACAACAACAATCTAGATATCTGATGTTGAAAAAATATTAGGCATGCATGATCTAGAAATCTATGGAGATAAAGTATCTAACCTGGTTACCAAACGTTAACATTTGGCGTTTTTCTCCACCAAATGATCTTACCTACATGCAGCAACAAATAATATCAATGCTACAACGTATAGGCTATTACTGATAAACTATTTTGGTAATACTTGAACCATCCACAAATTCATAGAAAGTACAAGGGAAAGGGTTATCGAAACAACAAATAACTCACTGTACGGATCGCAGAAAAAGTTTCAGTTATGCAATCAGCTATTAAAGCTTGGGTCAACCCATAGGCTTTAAAAACTTTCACAGTTGATCTCTTGTATACCGCTGGACAAAAAAAACAGCAGACATAAGATCTCAACATATAAACAAAGTAGTGTGATGATTTATTCAGTGGAACTATGCAATTTCATGTCAGTTGTAGGGAAACAAGATAACACACGAGCACATACAAAAAAAAAACCATCAATACAAAATATATTCTAATGAAGATTGCAACAATTTCAATTTTGGTGTCCCATGAAAATTCTAGAAGTGTCCTTGCTTTGTCCACGTGTACGTTTTGTCTAATCATTACAAATCATTAACATTTTCAGGTTTCCAGATAATTTCTTAATTTAATCAAATCAAAGTATATCTTCAATGTTATACTATAAGACGAACACTTCCATTAAACTAGACGCCCACTCTAACATAGCCGTAATGTTCAGGAAAAAAGCAATAATATCATCTTACCAACTAAAATAGACACTCCAAGCATTAGCGCACCCAAAATTGGTGCAAGTTGGGGGGCCAGCACAAACAGCAAGCACATTGTCCCAACAACCTGTCAAGAAGATGAAAGCCATAAAAATTTCTCAATACAATATATTTGACTGGTGTACCAAATTTAAACGATTTCTTTCACTTTTCTTTGCAATTCCACCAGGTCATATGGTGTTATAAATTATTATCTTTAATAAAATGTATAGTTGTATTGATTTTATAGAGAAAACAACTAAAGCATATAAAAGTAGGTTGTAATAGATAACTACAATGTAGTTTTCGCTTCCAAAAGAAGTCTAACTTTTCTCATTGAGAAAGAGAAATAGAAATAAGCATAAGCTCACTTTTGCTTAGTGAAGAGTTGCTTGCCTCGGTTAGTGCCCTGAAACCACGATCCCTTGAAATATTCTCACTCACAATGTTTTTGAAAGAACCCAAATCAGATGTCAATAAGGCAGTGAGTTCGCCAACCTATCAGGCCAAAGGAAAATATGTCATGCTGGTAATTGTGATAGAGATGGGCATTAAAAAAACACAGCCAGTTCATTGAAAATCACACATAAACTCAGTGGTAATCATATTGTGAGTCAAATAATAAGAAACTTTACAGACAAACAATATAATCAACTTGCATCTCATGTTGAGAGTATTCAGTGCAGAAATGAGTTTGTGTAAATACCTTGTATTTGTCAAAAAACTCAACCTGCGAAAACAAGATAAGAACATCAAACCTTGACAAGAAATATGACCTCTGATATATATAACACTTTCGGATGCAATTACAGATAAAATGCTTCAAGTTACACTGTTATATAAGCAGGGGGCTTGTGTGCCAGAAAACACTTCTAATGTAATGATTTGAAAAGATTATTTTCAAAACTAGAAAACTGAATATAGTAAAATGTCAAAGTTTTGTACAAAACACCAAGCCTCGGTCCACAATGTTGTAGATCGACCTAAAAAAGATAACTTAGAGGATACACAACTTTGAACATGTTTTATGTCATTTCATTGACTACGAAAACAACCAAGTTCAGGTATAAATTATGAAGATGACCAATATGTCTATACTTCAAGTAAAATTAGTACCATAAGATACAGACCAAAAAAATTACCTTGTGAATCAATACACTGCCAAATATTTGAGCTCTTAAGCTAGACATAACCTTTTCCCATATTGTGTTCATATTTACTACAAAAATAACAGTAAAGATTGGCTCCAATGTGTATAAAACTGCAACCTTGCTGAGAAGCTGCCATAAAGGTTCCGATCTTGCACCTATTAGTACCTCAAAAAACCTTCCTACAAAACAAAGTTATTATAGATACCAATTAGAATTTTCATATTTTTTTTATGCTTAACCAATTCCATCGACAATTTAATAATGATATGAGTTATCTATTCGTTAATTCCATTACAAACCCAATCAAGCTTGCTTTCTAATTCAGGAACTACATTCAATTTTTAGCTGTAAGCGTGTGTAGATCAAATGACAGTTTCATACTCTCTTTAACATAAAGAGTGTCATGCATGGATATATTCCATGACGATACTACGATAGAGGAATGAGGCAAGAAGACCTGATGTCTCTAAACCATGGTTAAGAAGGCTCCAAACCTCATAATGCTTATCACCCATAGTGAAGAAGCATGTAACTTTAAATATCGTACTTTATGTTAAAACCAAAAAATTACAAATCTATGTTTTACGGATATTTAATCCTATTCTACGATGGAGATGTTGCATCTGCCTAAATTATCATGAATGTCCTAGATAAATTTCAAAGATGATCCGATCTTGTTACAAGCTCTCCAAAACGAAGTGATTTCTTTGACTTGGTAAAAGGTAAAACAAGGAATACTAGAAAATTGCAATTTAAATAAGGGGAGCTCCGAGTAAGGTATCTTGTTGTTGTAGCCTAGTTGGTTCTGGAGATAAAGGCATTTTAAAAGTATCCTGGGTCAAATCAAGGAGAAACTAGATTTATCAGAAAAATCCTTAGTGAAGGAGGATTAACTGGTGGGCTGCTAGCCGCTGGGTGAGCTTAATTTACATCTGACATAATGGATTTGGGCCGGTTGGCAGTCCGGGTCGCAGATAACCTTATTTGATGTTCATCTTACATTTACAAAGATTAAATAGTTTCAGCGGAGAAAGTAAAAGAACAAGCCGAGTGATTGAAAGGAAGTTTCTTTCTTTTGGGGGTAGATTGCAACTTACTGTTTCATTTTTATCTGCTACACAAGTGTAATGGACCTCAACTTCATCTTGTCGGTGTCAACTTTAAAAAAAAATCATGCGGGATTTATCAGGGTTCCAATGATAAGAAAAGGGAGGGGCAAAACAAAACATTGACGACATGTTCTATGGCTACTCAAAAACCAATGAGATTTAGGTAAAAGTATATCCAAATGTAACGTAGCTTTTATGTCAACACTCATTTGGAATAGTCTTAACAGGAAAACTACTCGTAGGTACTACACTACTACTTTGGGTTACTTCACACCGGTCGGAGTAACACAAACATTTGAGACATTCCACTAAAGAAAGACGGTAGCTGCAGGCAGCCCTCGAAATGCATGTAGACATCCACAAGTAAGTAGTACAAAAGAGAAAGTTGTGAGTGGCGGAAAGAGAACTTATGTATGGTATCATATAACATGTAATGTGGTTCTCATGGTGTGTCAATTTACATGCTTTTTTATTATGGCTTACTCCTAGTCTAAACGCCTAAAACAACAAATATAAATGTAACTGTAGGACTACTAGCTAAATTCGTTACAAAACACATTTTCTGTAAGACACAAAAAAGATGGTCACAACCCACGACTAATTAAACTTAATAAGATCACTTCACTTGATTTTAAATTCAATATATAATGCCAATAATTGATTTCTAATTCGAATTCTATAACTCTATGATAAATAAAAGGTATCAGTGCATGAAAGTATGATACACTATCTTCAATTTGCTGTTGTATATATATAAACCTCTAAATACCTACATTGGCCAACTACATAAGATAATGATCTCAAAGTTCTCAACCGATTTATCCAAATGACAAGTACGAATGTACGATCAGAAACACCGATCGAGCCAAGCAAATTCCATTATCAAAAGGTACCAAAGTCCGTAGGCAGGTGCGGCAGTGTATTCTAATAGATACTTTTATACTATGGCTTACTATAAATCTAAACGCCTAAAAACGATACAGATAATGCAGCTAAAGGATCCCTAACCAATCCGATATCGATCGTTTTTCTTATCTAAAACAAAATAAACTTAATTTCTAACTCAATAACTGCAATAATAAAAAAAAATTAAAAATGAATGAGTGAATGAAATTACCAGATAAGATAGGCATAGAGAGAGTACAAGTAGTGCAACAAACAAGACTAAAAATACAAGCAAAAACTCTTAATTTATGTTGAGAAATGAGTTTTAATAACAATCCTAAATTTACGGCATTAAACCGTTGGACCGGTTCGGGAGCTGAATCCGGTTCGATATTGGGATCATCGGAGGCGATTATCGCATCTGATGCTGGACCGGTTATGTAAGCTGTGGGGATTAAGGTGTTTTTAGTGTGTGTTTGAGTTAGGTGAAGTTGTTGGTGTTGGTGACGAAAAGACGGTGGTGGACGGCGGTGGATGGGGAAGTGGTGACGGTGGTGAGTGGTGGTAAGTGGGAGGGAAAGTGGGAGACTTGCCATTGTTTGTGTGTGTGGAAATGGGAAGTACGGATTATGGGGTAACGATTTTTATTTTATTTTCTTTCCCTGATAATATCCGTTTTTATAACAAGAAAATAACTATCTTTTAAAATTAATTTTTAACATTTTATTGTAAGTTAATCGTATTATAAAACATGTTTTATAATCCGTGGATTTTAACACCATTACACCTTATTACCTCCCACATGTTGTCGACAAGAAGTTTTTATACGTTGTGGCCACAACTTTCATGATGAATTACTAGTGAGCCGTCTAGTATACATGTTTTTAATTTTTTTGGTATCTATTAAGATAAATGATTTTGGTTGGAAGACGGATATCAATTGTCTTTCTTAATAGAGTAGAGTTTTACTTTGTAAAGAAAATGCTTCTACCAAATTTGTTCTATACCAAATGCGAGTTTCCAAAACCTACATTTGGAATTCTAGATACAAGGTATTAATGGATAAACATGTGTCTTAGACTGACGCTTTTAATGAATATGTTTGTGATAATTACTTAGTTTTTGAGAAAGTATGTTACTTGATTTTGAATGCTTGTTCGCTATTTTTCTTTTGTGTTTGTTACCGCACACAATGACACAACTTTAAACTTTACTAGCAGAGTAACAGGAGCATAACTATGAGGGACATGGTTTTGCAAGGTTGAGATTTTAGAGTAAATTAAACTAAATATTGGTCGTAGTAGGGTCGTACGACCTACCTATGTAAATATTTTTGCCATTGTAATACTAGTAGTTTATATAGAAATTAGAAATATCAATCGGATATATTTTGAAAATAATTACTCGCCATCAATCTGCAAGACGGATTTGAGTCATGTTTACACATATTCCGTTTTAAACATTTTAAGCAGTTGTTAATTTTATATAAATGTTTAGAGTACGAGCATATCGGCTATTCGTCATTTACCTTTTGTTGATTGGGGGAAACAATTAGTAAAATAAGTTAAACAAAATGTTTAGTTATAACTTATAACTAAAGTTAAAGATAAGCACCGTATACACTCTTTTAATTTCATGAATAATGTCACAAGTTTAGTGCTCTGAAAATGTAAATGAGCTCGTAGCAATCCTCTAGTTTTTATAAGTCTATATTTTGGTTCTTGGTTTTCGGATGATTCATAACCACAAAAACAATAAGATCGATGTGAAACTGAGTAATAACATGATTGATCGATTCCTTACCGAATAAAAGTTTGATGTGACTTGTTGATGATGCTAACCACATATTATGTTGAACAAGACACCAAGATGATGAGGATATCACACATATATCAGCTAAATAAAACGAGATGATTAAGTTGCACTTATTAATGAGTCCAATTTATGTCATCATATGATGATTATGGTGAGATCCAACCAAACAAAACCCTAATTATATACACATATATGGCCGAATTATATATGAGGGGATTGCAAAAAAAAAAGAGAAGTTAGACAGAGAGTCTGATCGGAACCTAGAGATTTGAAGTGGGACCCACGGTAGGCACGATCGGATCTTGGAAGATTTGAACGGATCTTGAAGGCTAGAATTGATATATACATACGTGTATATATATTTAAGAAGGCTAGAATTGATATCGGATCCTCAAAGCAGAAAGTTAGAACCTAATAGATAATAGCCGGATCTTCAAAGAGTCTTGGATTAAAACTAAATATAAATAATATATATATTATTTACATATATGTCGGATCTTGTGAGATCGGGCAAAGGAGATCGAGGCTTCTGAGATTAGGCTAGCGGGGCTTCAAAGTTAGGCAAAGGAGAAATCGGATCCTGGAAGACAGTCAGACACAAAGGGAAGGATCAAACTAATTAACCTATATATATATATATATATATATACATATATCTATAGGGTCGGAACCTAAGCTTAGAAAAAGGAAGAGTCTTATCGGAACTTAGGAGATAAGGACTTCGAAATCGGAACTTAGGAGATAAGGACCTCGAAGTCGGAGCTTAGGTGAAGAGAGTGAAGTCTTCATAAAGTGTAACATTCGTGACTTTTAACCTTAATTGACTTGTAATTAAACGTAATTAAGTGAGAACGATTTTGTGAATGTATATGAGTTATTAAACGTTTTGACGTTGGGTTTATATGAGTTCTTATGGACCCAAGTGGAATTGAAAAGGTGAAAAAAAAAAACAAAATTTTGGAGACGACGCCAGGCGCCAATCGAGATTCGCCAGTTCCTTAGTTTGGCGGCTTACATTAGACGATCCATTACGGGCTTTTTGAAGATTGCCCATCCTCTAACTTTGTTGACTCAACGAGAAAGACGTTTGATCGGGGTGGGAAGCAAGAGCAAGCCTTCCAATTGTTGAAAGATAGGTGGTGTGATGTACCAATCTTAAGCTTGTCTGAAGGAGCCGATGATTTTGCCGTTTATTGTGATGCATCCAGGAAAGGGTTGTGTTTTAATGTAACGAGGTAAAGTGATTGCTTATGCTTTTAGACAATTGAAGGTGCGTGAGAAGAATTACCAGACTCATGACTCGGAGTTGGGAGCGGTCATGTTTACCTTGAAATGTTGAATACATTTTTTTTTACGACACCCAGAGTGTGATCTATACTAATCACATAAGCCTTCCACGCAGTTTGGACCGAAGTGGATTAAACATAATGCAACGGAGATGGCTTGAGATTTTTAATGATTATGATTGCAATATCCGGGTTCATCCGGATAAAGCAAACATTGCAGCCGATGCCTTGAGCTGAAAGGAATGTATAAAAACAAGACGAACTAGGATCCGTGAGTCTCACCGTACAAAGGAGTGTTCGCGACTCCATCATAGAAGTACTACCCGTCTTAGAAGAACGAATTGATACAATGGACGATGACGGATTATACTTTGTTGAACTGTTGTAGGTTCCCGTTTTTTGGTGGGCTTTGGATGAATTTGATAAACGATGCTCACAAGTCGGTCTACTCGGGTTCCGACAAAAT
>JANDBE010000015.1:26914135-26925675 GCA_024320915.1 Erigeron philadelphicus
CTGCATAAACAATTTAAGACCTAAATTGTTATAATTTTATACTTGTACCATGTCATTTAAATAAATTGTATTTTTAATCAGATTAATTTACATAATTATGTTGGTGTGTTAATTAATATTTATGAAGTATACGTATAATGAGCTGGTGTGGACGTGTGGTAGTGGTGATAGGTGGTGTTGGTGATGATGGGCGAGGACAAATGATATAAATAATTGATATAAGGTATTTAATGTAAAATAAGTAGTAGGATTGTTTTAGAAGATGAAAAATTTGTTGTTGTTAATTATTCAACTAATTAGTGTATTTATAATATATTTAAAAAATTTCTTTTATATATAACAGTAACAGTAATAAATTTGTTTCTTATTTATAAAACTTTAAAAAAGAAACCCAACATTTCTTTTAAATCAAAGATACATTTCAGTCGGGGACTCTAACTTTGATTATAAAGAAGAAGCGTCAAACCAACAATACATACACATATCATTATTTATGATTATTATTATAGTTATGATTATTATGGTACACAAATATACACGCCAATCAAATCTGTAACTAAAAATCAATCAAAATCAAAGATTAAAAATCAAAATCATCTTCGGCATTCGTTCCTCATGATCTTCTCCTCCTCTTCATCATCATATCCAATTTATTCGCATATACTTCATTTTCCGGTCCCTATTATTAGTCCTTTTAATTAATTTATTTTTTAATATATTTTTTTTAGTAATATTTTCTTCTTCTTCTCTCTTTGCTCCGATGGCAATACGTCGTCGTTTTTCCGTTTTCTTCGTTGCCTTTTTTTGCTTTGTTTCTGGTCTCACCGCCAGTGATGGCGATTCTGATCCGATTTATATGTAAGTTTATATCTCTTTTATACATATATATGTAGATATATATATAATACGTAATATCTGTATGGTGTAGGAATTGTGAACTCTTACTGATATCAGTTTAGTGCAGTTTTTAAGTTTTATTGAGGTGAAAATTATATATATATATATATATGTAAATTTATTATATATATAGTTTTTAGTAATTAAAGTGAATAAGGAAATTAGTTATTGTGGTTAATTGAGCTGGTAAATGATATATTTACCGCAACGTTTAAATAATCTACAACTTTTACTGTATATGAATCAAAATATGGAGTCTGGTGAATAATAGTGGTCCTGTTGCTGAAAATATATATGATTTGATATATGAACAGGACAATAGTAACACATGGCATGTGCAAATTGTCTGACTGGTGAACTGTAGATATTTATTTTATTTTTGTTAATCAAAACTTCTATACATATATTATATGATAATTAACATCATTTGTTAAAATTCTTGTTTTGAAAGATGTATTTAAGATTATGATGTTCATTTTTATGGTGGATTTGTGTTACTGTTTAAGATGCAAGTTTGAGCTTGTGAAAGAATTGGTATCTTGTTATTAAATTTGAAACCGATGATCTTTTGGTGCTTATTAGCCTATTCTCGATAACCCCAATTTTTGTGGCTTATATAAGTTTTGTCAAGATTTAGTGACAAAATTGCATAATAAGCTTATAAGCATGAAAATAAGCCTATAAAGCAGGTTTACTCTTATCGAGGATTGGCTGAAACTAAGGTACAAAATAAGATAACCTCGAATAAGCTAAAAGTAAGGAACTTGAGAAACAAAAAATTGAGAGTTAAAACAAGCAAAGGGAAATAACAAACATTGTTTTGGAGATTATGCGGCAGATTATGATTTTGGTTGACTTTTGTATACATTCTTCAGACTTACGAAAGAAGATGCGGTCATGGTGTGAACAAATGTTTTAAGGTGTTTTTTCTTCTTTTGGAAGTTGAAGGGCTAATGATTTTGTTACTTGAAATTGGTGGTTGAACAGAGCTTGTGTTGAGCAATGCGAGAAGACTGGATGCGTGGGGAATATATGCCTTCAACACTGCAATTTGACGTCTGATAGGAAGTCTGTGAGTGATCCATGGTATCTACAAGAGCCACTATATATAAAATGGAAAAAATGGGACTGTCTTAGTGGCTGCCGATATCAGTGTATGCTGGTTAGGGAGGAAGAAAGAGTTAAAGCCGGAGACAAGCCTGTTAAGTATCACGGGAAATGGCCGCTCCAACGTGCCTTTGGGATTGAGGTGCTATATGTTATTGTACTTTATGTAAACTGTTTGATTGTTATATATTACTTCATTGAATAGTATCATTCTTGTTTTGCAGGAACCTGTTGCTGTGGCACTCTCTGCTCTCAATCTTGCAGTGCAATTTCATGGATGGGTTTCCTTCTTCATTCTTGTGAACTACAAGTTGCCTTTAAAGCCAAATAGACAGAGCTACTATGAATACATTGGGCTGTGGCATATCTATGGGACATTATCAATGAACTTCTTATTTTGGAGTGCTGTATATCACAGTAGGTAAGTAGTGGTCCTCTTCAAATCTTTCCTGATATTATAGGCATATATGCATTTTCTTAATCATATATGTTCATCATGTTGGATAGGTAGGGAAGGGTGTTATAACCTTTTAAAGAAGTACAACATTGTGTTTATAAGCATTAAATTCCCATAATTCGTTCATTGCTTGAGGCATTCAAGAAGCAAGCCTTTTCAGTTATTGCTCGTGTAAATTATGATTGGTAGTTCTTATTGATATTGTGGTTATTGCTATTACGAATAGTCGTCAACTTAGGAGCTTTCAATAAATTAGTAGTATATTCAAAATGTGTATTATTATTAAATGTTGTCCAACTGGGTGGGTATTGTATTCAGGGATGTGGAGATGACGGAAAAACTAGATTACTCATCTGGTGCAGCAGTACTTGGATTTTCTCTTATAGCGGCTATACTACGAGCTTTCAATGTAAAAAGTGAGGCTAGTCGGGTGATGGTTTCAGCTCCGTTGATTGCTTTCGTGACCACTCATATCCTGTACCTGAATTGCTATCAGCTTGATTATGGTGAGTGACCCTTCTCTTCACTGAAGACTCTGGAAATATATAGAATCTAATATTAATTTTATTTCAGGTTTAAACATGAAGGTTTGCTTTACCATGGCAGTAGCACAACTACTCGTTTGGGGAATCTGGGCTGGGGTTTCTAACCACCCATCTCGATGGAAGATTTGGTTGATGGTATTTGGAGAAGCTCTAATCATTTTCTTTCAAATTTTTGACTTTCCACCCTTTTGGGGTTTTTTGGATGCTGATGGTCTCTCGCATGCCGTTGCCATTCCCGTATCCTATATTTGGTGGAGTTTCATTCAGGATGACAGTGAACATAGAACCGAAGTACTCTCCAAAAAAGCAACTTAGAACAAAATGTCCGGTAAATTCCTTCACGGGTGGTAAATTGTGGTTATACCAAACTTAAAAACTGGTCATTTCTTGTTTATTCAGGTAGTGTTATTGCTTTTTTTGCTTGCATGCTAGTGTTTTTATAAAACGCTATGCATATCGAGTTTCTTTGTATCAAAAGTTGTGTCGATATGGGTTCGGGTGTTTATTTAGGGATTCTTGTTCAAGATTTTGGTTGTTTTTTTGAAAGCTCCAGGCCGTTGGTTTTTACGGATTTATAAGTTGGTGTCTGTACCGCTTAGTGCGGACCTGCCTTTTGGCTTTATCTTATGGAGCTTTTGTATGCTGTTATTTTTTTTAATAAGAATCCATTTTATGTTTCTCAACTTTTGTTATTGCTCCTTTCTATCAGCATATAGTTGTTTCTTTTTGTTGAACTATTTTAACTAGAGGTGGCATAATTGTTGGGTCTGTATTGTTTTAAAATGTGTTATTTGGGCACCAGTTCAAACTGCCTTGGTCGGGCTGCACGAAATCTAAGAATTTATATGAATAGTGGCCAAATATGTTAATAAATATTATATTCTTTAAAGTGGGATCTTATTTTTCTCAATGTTTTATGTAAAAGTATGCTATTACATGCATAATTACTAGTACATTACGATCAAAGATCTAAGAAAGTTGATGATTTGAATTTAAAGTACAACCATTTATGCATGTAATAAGATGTTAGTTACAATCTGTCATTTACAAAGCCCATAAAACTATCAATTTGGTTGACTTTTGACTTATTGGACCTGTTTCAAGCTGTTCTCTTATTTTAATCATTTGACCTGTTAGAGAGTATACAATCCTGAATTGACCATTTCATAAATAAATGGGCTGAAGTTGTCACCTCTACCATTTACCTGGCAAACATGGCCTGTTGTCTGATTTTATTAATATGAAATCTGGTAGTCTGGATGCTTGGTTGACTTTCTTTCATGGTGTAACTTGCATCTCTACTATTAACCTGTTTAAAACACAGTCTATTGTCTGATTATATTAATATGAAGTCCGGTAGTCTGAATGCTTAATCGGCTTATTTTCATCGCACAACTTGCAACATATTGATGATGTTGATATTCCTGCTGGGATGGTCTGGACAAACACTTAATCATCTTCCTTTTCTTATGCAACAGATCTTTGATAGTTAACATTTATAACCATCTTATTTCAGATATGATTGTTCTGGTTGTAAACAACGCATTTTTGTAGTAGTATTTACTAGTAAAAGAGAAAACATGTAAAAGTTGTTAAGGACAATATTATCTTTGCTTGAACTGGAAAGAAATATAAATGCTTCGTTGTTTCTGCTGTAAAATTCTGTGAAGAAGCTTTGAAAAAGGAAATGAAAATAGAAGACTGAATTGAAGATGTAATTAGCATAAAGCTTCCATAAAGACGGCCTGTCCAAAGATTGACTTGAGATTCTATTCGACGAACCATGTAGCTGAACAGAAATATGGTAAGTCGTTTTTTTTTTCTTAACTTTATTCATTGCGGCCTTGATTTTTACTGCATCATATTGTCAACAGACTAGTTGTTTCAGAGCGTCATATGGGAACTTCTGATATTGCTTGTTTGGTTAGTTTCCAGTTTCTCTATCTAATTCATTATTCTAAAGTTGTGCTTTTTATATAAACTTCTTGTATATCCAAGTGTATCTTAGAAGAATCATTCAAACTTTCCCCTTCGGTAAAGCAAAGGAGCCACACATTCTTATTCTGCTATATTTGATTTGTGTAATTGTCGAAAGAAAGGAAAATGGAAGCAAAAGATAATGTAGTACTTTTTTGGAAGTTTGTTAACTTCATATATTCTTTTTCATCTAGAATAGATATATCCTTGAAACAGAAAACTGCAGACTGGTTTCCTAATTGACTAGAAATGTTCCCTATGGATAAATTATGTCCAGTTGTATTGATAAATTTCCATAACATGCGTGGCGTAAATCATAAATGTTAAGTCTCAGTAAATAAAACTTCTAGAATGATCTGAAATTGGTGGGGTCTATGAACACAAAATCTAGTTCGGTAATACTTTGCAGGAAGCCTCAGTTTTTGAACTGGAGTGATGCTGCATGACTTCAGAAAAGGTGCATTAATTACATTCAAATTCTCTTCACATATTATTATAGGTATATTATCAATTTACATTGTTCATTAATTACTTGAATAACAGGATGACAACCAGAATTAGTGGAAATGGCGAGGCAGGGATACATGAGAAACGGGCCAAGCAATCATCAGATTTTTTTGTCTGTCACAAGCTTTGCAAGTTCTCCTACCATGGATGAGGAGAGCGAGATAAAACAAACAATCAAACATAGTATAAGTCATCATAAAGTGAAAATGGGGACCCCTCTCATCCTGACACGGCTGCATCCAAGTAGTACGTGGAGCGTCGAGGTTAATAATGGAAATCTCCAAGGTACATAGCAACAATTATTTTTGGCTTTTGCCTCAAGGAAAAGGTGTCCCAGGCATCAAGTCGAATGTTCATATAGGGTTGTTTTAGTCATTTTAGGCCCTGGGTTAGGGTTATTACCAAAAGGTATAACCTAGATAAAGAAAACTACACAGCTATTTGAAACTGTATCAGACATTCAGACAGATGTGGCAAGTATACACTAACCAGAATACAGCTAGGCACGGACTCTTGCCTCTTTGAGGTTTTGTAATTTCTAATATGCAAATGCTTTAATGAATATTTAATAAATTGGACGTTTCTTGAAATTTTGTAAATATTCTGATGTGCCAACGCTTTAATTAATATTTACTTAACTATATATACCCTCTGCGTCTCATAATAATCGCCCACCTTACCACTATTATTTAGGGACGGTCGAAGTATGTTTCTCATCCAGGATTTAGTTTCTTGAAGTCATACTTTCCTCTGATGTACGCAGGAACTCTTGATGCCCTGCAGCGGTGGGGTAGATTTTTGCAAGTATATAGGAGATATTCAGTGGTAAGCTTCATACTTGGCCTGAAGAGTTTACTTGCTACTAGGTTTTAGCAGCATCCCTGAATGTTATATCTTTAAGTCTGTTTTCTTTTGCTGGGTTTCTCCCTGTTTCGAAGTTTGAGA
The DNA here is from genome assembly GCA_024320915.1 of Erigeron philadelphicus. Lineage (NCBI taxonomy): Eukaryota > Viridiplantae > Streptophyta > Magnoliopsida > Asterales > Asteraceae > Erigeron > Erigeron philadelphicus. Next base: position 26,920,571 of record JANDBE010000015.1, read on the forward strand.
ACGGCTTGTTTTCTCTCCCATAGTTAATTGAAGTTTACTACAGCTAAGCACTCGACATTTTATTGTTATCGTGAAGAACCAGTTTATGGGCCAAAGTTCTCTAATCCCTTGTGAAGCGGTTTGCAGGTCACCATGGGTTTTCCAGAGGGCGAGGTTTGAGATTATCATATTGTTGTATTTCTAAGCAAAGGGCATATGTAGATGCATAGTGAGTCTTATAGTACCGAGAAACTAGGGTATACCATTGTAGGTGATCTGATCTTCTGGTGACAGATCATGCTTAACACAACTTTCGAGGGGCTTTTTTTCGGAGCGTAAAGCTTCTGTCAAATAAATAAATCGGCATCGGAAAAAAGGTTGCAAGAAAAAAGGCCCTAACTCGTAGAACTTGCCCAAACTTTTTACTCAAGTCACAACCTCTAGCCCCTCGACATAGCTTCACCTTCGCTTCCAGCAATCCTTATTGCATAAATATATAAAAGACGTTTCTGTTTGCCATGTGTTTCACTTCCTAGTTTCTACACCAAGATTTCAAATGGGCCTCTGCTTAGAATTATACACCAACACTTCATTGTATCCTCAATTCCTCATGGATGGTATTTTTGCATTGCAAGTATCTATGTAAGCCTCTAATTTATTACTAGTAATTGAATAGTCTACTGGTAAAATAAATTTAGTGGCGTTGACATTCTCTTAAAAATTTGAGAAAACAATCTATATGTTTCAGACAGTTTCCTTAATTCTAATCGATATTTTCTTTATATGTTTTATCATCTACGAATGCAACATTTCAATGAAATTTTGAAACAGAATTTTATTTTTGGTAATCAACATATAAAGTTACTAGTATTAAAACAACTTTTTAATTACTTTAAACCATGTCTATACTCTATAGTAATTCATATATTGCAAAATCAACTGTTATCTCTTAGGAAAGGAGTGCCTTTGCTCTTGTCTTCCTGTTCGGAATTGTTCTTATGTTTTTGTCTGGATTTGTCTTTTTCTTTTTTTCCTTTCTTGCTTGTCTTCTTGCCCGAAGGAGTTATTGTTGCTTGTTTTAAGAATGCCTCACGTAAGGACCCGCTCAGGCACCCCACTCTTGTTGTTGAGATCGCTTCGTTGCTTTGTTTTCTTCCTTGGGTCGACTCAGCCCCTCGAGCCTAGTCTAGGGGCCTCTGGTAAGTTGCCTTCTCTGTTTAAAATGAACTGAGAAAATTAAGTTTGAACTGAGAAAATTAGATCTCAGATTGTCGTAAGTGATCAGTAAACCTATCTCACTTGAAAGCTCTAAAAGGATTCCATGCGTGAAACTACAGTGCAAACTATTAATTACTAACTCGTTAAAACAAATAAAAATAAAATATATGTTATCTCCTAATAGTTCAAAATTTGTAATGTTCTTTCAAAATAATTGTATTAGAACCACAAATGATAGCGGAAACAAAACCAATATATTCATTGTGTTAGACCGTCTTGAATATTCAAGGCGTCTCTAAATAAGTGTCTTTAGTTGCCCAATTTGTTGTCACGTCATATCCTTGAAAATATCTGAAAAGTAAAGTTCGTTAACCTTTTTTTTTGTAAAGTTAGTTTCGATTCAAACGTGCTGGAGACAATTTTGACCAGCGATTTGCTGAACCTCCAATCTCATCTTCATGGAAAATGCCTTGAGATGAGAAACTCAAAACTCGAACCCGAGACTTTAGGAAAAATTCACCTCTGAAGCTCTAATAATGAATTTAAAAGATATCCTTGCCTAGAGTTATTTTCCTTTTACTTTTAATCATACATAGGGCCTTATTTGTCCTTATGTTTTCCACATTATCAATCCACTGTTTAAATAACTACAACATATTGCTTGAAGTCTTTGACAGTTCCACATCATCAAAGACGTTTGAATTTTTTCTTGCAAAAGGACCAAAAAGAAATATTCAATTGATACAATTAAATTAATATTTTGATCGTTGTATGGAACCGTTACAAGTTAGTTAAATAGATAATCTACAACAAACACTCCACTATAGTGAAGATAACGAAAGGTGAAACATATATAATAACAAATTGACAATATATGTAAAGTCTTTTATATATCTTAGAAACTCGTTTCTAACATCCGTACTTACGTATATTCATTCCTAAACAACATATTTTCATTTTTTCAAAACATTCCCCAAACTCACACGTACACACACACATACCAAAAAGGGAATAAAAACACCAAAAAAAAAACTAGTAACTCCATAATGTCATATCACCACCGTACTCCATCTCATCACCACCACCAAAACCACCATATGAAGGCGGTGGAGGCAACATTAATCCCTCCGCCATATTCGCCAACAAACCAGGCATTCCAAACTGTTCTTCTTCATCCAAATATCTCACATTTGTCGTTCCAACACCCTCAGAGCCACCATTCCCTTCATTCAACACAAATCCTTCAGCTGCCTCCACGGCCGCTTTCCTAATATCTTTCGGGTCCAAAGAAGCCGGACCCGGAAGCCCCCAAGAATCCGCAAAGTTTAAACATGCCGAACGCCCTCTTAAGGCCAAAGCCGCCACGTCGTGAGCTCTTGCTGCCATCTCTGCGGTTGCAAATGTCCCTAACCATATTCTTGATTGTTTGTATGGCTCCCTGACCTCACTTACCCATTTCCCGGAGCTCCTTTGTCTCACTCCTCGATACACTGGGTGTCGAGTTTCTTGAAACTTCTTTCTCCCAGCGCGTTTTTTGGGATTACTGGCCGCCAGCATGACCTCCTCTGAGGTCCCGGATGACTCCCCTGCATCCTGCTCTGGCGGCCAGTTGCTAATCCCATATCCATGCCGACTATAATCATAATCATAATTGGTATTATAATTATAACTATAGCTATAGTAGCCATTAGAATCAATATTATTATTATTCATCTCCATTGGAACAAAAAAACTGATAAAGCAATTGTAGTAGTCAAAGGTAACTGAAATTCTGTTGGTGACTGGTGAGTGAATCTTTGTTTGAAGTGAAACATGTCTACAATTATTATTATATATATACACATATGTATGTATATGTGTATGTTATGTGTGTGGGGGGATGCGCTAAATACACGGAAAGGGCATTGTAGTAAGGAAACTGAGCTAGCAAATAGGAAACAGGGTGAAAAAAGTGTGATAGCAAAAGTGGATAATGTCTTATGTACAGCTGTTATTCAATGGGGCCCTATGTTGCTTTCATTGGTACAACACGTGTGAGTTTTGTGTTGTTAGAAGTTACTTCTTTAAGCCACTTCTATATCGCTTTCTTTTTTTTTCCAATGGGGGCCATATATGTCTCCTTCATGCAAGCCTACAAGCTCAAGTGTCATTATACTTTGGATTTTAAAATTTGTTTAGTCATAAAACATGAAAGAGTGCCAAGTTTCAACACACGTCGTGAAATATACGAGACACAAAAATAATTGTGTTGGGATGGACTAACACATTTGGATTCATAACAAGTTGATGTAACATTCGGTAAAAGGCCGTCATCCCTGTTAATTTGTATTAATCCCAAACAAAAAGTGCATCATATGGGTTCCGGGTCTCAACAACAAGTACATGAGGAGTAAGAATAGAATCATGATCTGTAATAGCCTGAGTACCTGAATGAGTATCTGGGACTGCAGTAGTAGATGAATGAATCTGGTGTAATCTCTGAGAGACTAAAACTGGAACAGTAGGAAATCTAACTAGATCTGATAAATCTGTAGCGGCATCATTAGATTAGCTGCTACTGGGGCTTTACCCTTTGAATCTTGAGTGTTCTTAGGAACATACATGACCTTGGGCTTAGGTATAACAAATGATTGAGGCTTGGGCCTCCTCTTACGTCTCATGGGCTTTTGAAACCCATCTTGATCTTGAGCCTCTACTAGATCAACCCATTTGGCCCCAGATGGGCCATCATTAGTCCCTGATGGACCAACCTGTGATGCTTGAGCTGCAGATGCCATATGGGCATCCATCTCTTTCTGTCTTATCGGTTTCATACTACACTCATCCAATTTGTGACCATATAACTTGCAATGTGAGCACCTAGGAGGCAACCAATGATATTCAAGCCTGAACCGTCTAACAGAATCTAAAATTTCAACCTCAGCGAACAAAGGGAAATCTTTCTCAGAAGAAAGCTCAACCAAAACTCTAGCAAATACCGTTGTACCTTTCTTATTTTCACACATCTCAGTAGTGTATCTATCAACAGCAATAATAGCACCAATAGAACTAATCAAATGGTTGAGAATCTCATAATCTCATATAATAGCTGGTAAATCATAAATATTAACCCATAGAGCAACCTTGATGAGAACCACTTTGTTAAACCAGATTTCAGGCTGCTATTTCCTAAGCATAATAGGGACATCATTAAACAACCACAGACCATTCTCAAACACATGCAATTGACCCTGATCAGATTTAAACTTAATTAAAAAGAATTCCTGGTCATTCAAAATCACATCTTCCAAACCAAACTTTTTCCGCAAACAATTAGCATGAAATTGTACAAAAAGGAAGCCGGGCGTTTGCCAATGAAGTGACCAACTAAAGTGTTAGTCCAAAATTCACTTTGTTTGAGTAAAAGATCTCTAGGAATAACAACTCTATAAATAACTGAATCAGTGACAACAGGAGGTATGAATCTCAAGATACCTTTCTTTTGAATATTTGCAGCATCTTGGAATACATAAGCATAAGAGCGAGGCGCTGTTGGGTCTTGGGACTATTAGGATATCCACCAAGATCGTTCGGTGTAATCATGCTTAGGTACATCAGCTGGAGGAGAATGAATGTCATGAGCATGATCTATAGCTGGCTTAAAGTAAGTAGAAACATTTTGAAACTTTGGAGGATCCGGCATAGGAGGCACATGAGAAACACTAACATTTGCATGCGAACCATGCCAAGTTGGTTCAACAATCGACTTCAAACCATCACCATGCAAATCATTCAAGTCTTTACCTTCATCAACTTACAAAACAACATTTTTATCCCAAGAATCAACCACTTTTTCAATAGTGACCGTGTCACATGAATTGTCACAAAGTTTCTCGATTTCAAGCTCAACACCAAAGTGTTTGTCGAGA
>JANDBE010000015.1:27218037-27237377 GCA_024320915.1 Erigeron philadelphicus
TGTTAAAATCTTTTTTTTTGTTTAATAATATTATGATTTTAGGATTGTAAATTGCATAGATGAAACAGTGTGGTTTGGATTAGCGGTAAACGTTTTGGCCTTTGAAGACAGAGGTCAGAGGTTCAATCCTCATCCCATGTGAAGGCCGGAGGTCGTTTTCTCTACCATTTGGAAACAGCCTTGCTATCTAGGTAGAGGCAAGGTCTGTCTACATCTTAACCTTCCGTACACCGTCATGGTATTGGGGCCTAAAACCTGTGGAAGACGGCATTGGGCGGTTCCTTTCCTTCCCTTTCTAAATTGCATAGACGGATCCACTAGCTTCGTAGTATTAAGTATATAACTGACAACGTGAGTGCGGCTTCTTTGTGTTAAAAATGGATACTTTTTGATGTATCCTTCACTTCTGTCTTCTCCAATGCCAATATGGGAAGGATATCTGAGATTATGCTGCATGGCGTTTTGCCATGTCTAAAACTGCCTTGCTATGATTTATATGTTGGATCCATCCTTGTGAGTGATGACAAACCGTATGTTGTAGTAAAATACATTTAATATTATCATTGCATCCCCATTATATACGTTCAAAAATATAATTTTACAGGCATCAATGTAAATTTGTGAAGGGCACTTTGGGCATTTTGATTTGCAGGGATCGTCAAGAGTTCTTGGGTTTATTCATGCCGGATTATCTTTAATAGGGTTATGAATGTCCATTAGAATCTTTCAAAATGATGCCCCTTTCTACTATATAAAATTTTTTGAGATTGAACACTCAATAAATCAATGAGGCATAATTATGCTTCTATATTTCTTTGTTAATCATGGTAAACTATGTATAGCTCTTTAAGTTATTTTTTGACCATATGATGTTTGACAGTTTCTTATTGATGATGTGGTGGGTGTTGGGTACTTAAGTCAGCAATGTGTAGTGTAGTAGTGCTGGTATGTAAGTGATTCGTGGTGGTTTTCTTGTTGAAAAATATGTGTGTTCTGTGGTCAAGATTGGTGTTTGATACCCTTTAGGGGTTGGATTTTATCTCACGGAGGGTGTGGTTGCAATGGGCAGGGTGGAGGCAGCTGTTGTAGAAGAGGTGGTGGTTATATTGCAGTTTGGTGGTGGTTGGTAGTTATTGGGATTTGAAAATGAGTTCAGACAGGGATAGCAGGAGCAGGAGCAGGAGCAGGAGCCCCTTGGATCGGAAGATCCGTACCCAGCGCAGTTCCTATCGTGATGCTCCATACAGAAGGGATTCTCACCGGGGTTACAGGTTATAATTACATACTGTTGTTAATTCTTCTCATTGACTAAACATGTACGTTGGCTGTTGGGTGGAGATTGGGAGACAAAGATATAGATATACCAGAGCTGATCATGTTTACTTATGAATATCATGGGAGCTTAAAAGCTGAATCGAGAATATATTATGCGCCTGTTCTTCATGCCACTTTTTTCTTGATCTTTTACATGCAATTCTTACTATCAAGAAGTATCATATTTACACATAAATTGTCTTCTACTTTGTTTTCCCTTTGATTTAGCATATGTTGTAGTGTTAGTGTGTTACCATGATGTGTAATTTTAGATGGTTAAGAGCCGTTCAAATAAATAAATAAATTAAATGGTTAAGAATAAGAAATAGTGTGATGTGAGTGATAGTGTATGATGTTATGATGCTTTGTGTGTTGGTACTTTCTAAATTGAGGAACTGGCGAACTGCTTGAATGGGATGATTATGTACGTAAATGGGTATCAAGAACATTCCTACATCTATTTTTTTATCAACTTCAAGTGATGATGTGGCATTACATACGGTTCTTCTTGTAAAAAGATATTAGTGTGTTTGCTGAATCTCATTCATTTAATTATGAGGTTTTTGCTGGTCATTAGCTAACCTTGAATTTCGGGCTTTAATTCTTTAACTTGCAATTTTATCTATTTTTAATTAAGCATGCCTTAGTAGCATGCAGCTTCTTAAGACCCTATGTGTTGCTATCTCTTAACACTTGTATGCTTCTATCTGTTACAGCCAGAGCAATCTATGTAAGAATTGCAAACGACCAGGTCACTATGCTAGAGAATGCCCTAATGTGGCCATCTGTCACAACTGTGGACTTCCGGGGTAAGATTACTGATGATGAACTTCTTTTAATTTGTCATATGACAACCAGGTGGTATCGATAAACAAATTTCTGCGTCTTCTGGCTGAATATAAAGCCTTATCTGTGATTAATGATCATTTTCTTCTGCTTATGATTTTTATTTTTTTAAAGTCAAGGGTGGTGGGTTATATTTTTAAAATGAAGAATGTTTTTCTGTAGTCTGCACTATGTTGTCTAATGTGAAAATGTTTATATTCAAGTTGCACTGGTGCAATATTTGTACTTTTTCTTAACTGGAGTTGTGATAATGGGCAGGATGGTATAAGATGATTTGGAACACTTCTTGTTCAAAAGTTTTTGCATAATTAGATTGTTAGAATCATTATATTAGTTAGTTATCTTAGTAACCTAGATTTTTTGAATAAGATGATTTTAAAGCATCAAAGTATATATAGTATATAAATTACATTGTAGGCGACTTTGACCTTATACTTTAAGCTATTTTTCTTAGCACAATTTTAACTTTAAAGATAAACAGAACTTAACCTACTGAAAGTACTTGGATTGAAAATTTCACCTCCATTTTATATATACATCTTAACCATATGTAAATAACGTGAACAGGCATATCGCATCAGAGTGTTCCACCAAATCCCTATGTTGGAATTGCAGAGAGCCCGGTCACATGGCTGGGAACTGCCCAAACGAGGGAATCTGTCACACATGTGGGAAGACCGGTCACCGTGCTAGGGAATGCGCAGCTCCTGCAATGCCACCTGGTGACATGAGGCTATGCAACAACTGCTACAAACAAGGCCACATAGCTGCTGACTGTACGAATGACAAGGCATGCAAGAACTGCAGGAAGACAGGCCACCTTGCTCGAGATTGCACTAATGATCCTGTTTGCAACTCGTGCAATGTAGCGGGCCATGTGGCTAGAGAATGCCCCAGGGGAAGTATGATTGATGATAGAGGTGGCCCACGTGGCATTGATCGGGGTATGGGGGGTTTTCGTGACATTGTGTGCAGGAACTGTCAACAAGTGGGCCATATGAGTCGTGATTGTGTTGCATTGTTGATCTGTCACAATTGTGGTGGAAGAGGACATATGGCGTTTGAATGCCCTTCTGGAAGGTTCATGGATCGCTTTCCACGGAGGTACTGATGGAATGAGATTACCCTTGAGGTAAAGAAGATCATCCGTTGATCCACATTTACTATTCTAGTGTTCTGTCTTTTCTTTTGTTCTCAAGGAAATCGAATGTTTAAGATATTGTGTTTGTTAAGTTTGATTATATGAGCTGGATTGTATTGAAGCATCAACTCATGTAGCTTGATGTTACTGCGGTAAGTTTGTCTCAGACAGTGTAATTCAATTAATAATACAGAAATTCAGTGTGTTGCTATAGTTTAGTTTCAGTAACGTATTAATTACTTTTATACAACTTTAATGGATTGATTAACAAGGCATTAATGATGTGAGACTAGAGGATGAGGAGCAAAACAGTCTTAACACAAGGATACTACATGATTTGCTTTCTTAGATAGATAAACATCTAGATGGTTTTAACGATGTCTCTTCTTAGAGATCGTCTTTTTGTCAGAATATCTAAATAAATGATTTGATGTGTGCTATGTATGTATAACATGTGTGTTTTGAAATCATCCGTCTTGGATACTTGGTTCATTTTGTTATTAAAGCTATATACGCCGTAAGTTTGATTGCATAGGTGAGTAGCGGTTGATCATGGTGTCTGTTCAGACTTCAGTAATTCCTCCAGGTTGATTCGATGAACTATCAAAGTTTATTGATATTGCCTGGTTAGTTTTTAGTTTCAGTGCCAATCTTTTGCCTGGAAAGAAACAGGGATTATTAGTCTCTTAATGTGAAAGAGTTTGTCCCTTGTGTGGTTTTGTGACTGAATTTAAACGGACATAATAAAACGCATTCATTCACACATTTTATTTATATTCGTTAGTTTTTTAATCAATACTATCAATATCAATATAATAGTTACAAACTAGATGCGAAATAAGATGTATTAAGAACACAATTAGACAACAGAATCTTAGCTGAATGCATTTGTAATGAAAAACGTTGTGAGAGAATTGTTGTAGAATGTGGCTGCCCTCCAACTCTGAACTTAAAGAGAATGGGGATGATACTCGTATCATTTTGTAGATGATTCTTTGGGACATAAAATGTTCCTAATAAAGGAAATGGACAACATATATGCACACATGCAGGTATATATCTAACAAAACAAAATAATGTCAAGTCAGTCGTTAAACAATATATAGACGTAAGTCATGTAACGTTTCCTGCAGCAACGCCGGGGTGACGTACCTAGTTGTGTACTATACTTTATTCTGTACTAATTACCATCGGTTTCTAGACACATACAGTAAATGGTTTATAACTTACAACCATGTGATCACAATTGGGCTTCTTACTCTATGCACACCATCATTCCATATTAATCCTCCATATTCAAGCGTTGTTTGCTTAGCTTTCAATATAAATGTAACCTTGTAAGACAACTTCTCATATTTCTCTACAAAATTTAAGGTTGTTGGCTTTACTTTCACATTAACCCCTTTGAACCGTGAAACCACGACATGGTACTTAGAATTAGCAACTCCAACATTCATGACTGTCCGCTTGATGGTCACCTTACGCACTCTCTCATCTTTGGGGAATGCAACTGAAAAAGCCGGGTAGTTTAAATCGCTTGGTTGAGACATCGAGTGTTGGCAAGTTCGGTTAGAGAATTTGGCAAAAACTTTGAGCTCGGTCTTGGTCAAACCTTGGGTGCACAAGAAGTCAAAGTAATCTTGTGGTCCAATATCATAAACTAGACCCGGGTCAAGTGCTTTAGGCGGGTTTATATGGCCCGAACCATGGTCAAATGGACCTGACGGTCCTCCAGTTGAAGAATCACTTAGTGGATCATAAGAGTGATCATGAGTATAAGCTGTTGTCATCAATGCCGATTTTATAGCAGCCGGGCTCCAGCCTGGTCGTCGTGCCATGAGCCAAGCAGCAACCCCGCTCACATGTGGGCATGACATTGAAGTTCCCGAAAGTAGATTAAATTTCACTCTTCTCGGATCAGTGTAAAGACCCGTTGGACCCAAAACTCCGGTCCACGCAGCAAGTATGTTAACTCCAGGAGCCACGACATCCGGCTTTAGAATACTCAGTGATATACCATTAGGCCCTCTAGATGAAAATGACGCCACCACTGGAGACGGTCTTATACCTACTTTCGTCCTAAAAAACTTAAGATTCGCCATGGGCTTTCGATCTTTAAGTGCATATTCCTTGATAGCTTTCCCTTCCTGATCACGTAGAGCCACCGTTGGAATAACGTGGCTATCAGCCACCAAGTCACCTCCATCATCAGCATTGTTCAACAAAATCATCCCTATTCCCCCTGCATCTTTCACCACTTGACCCTTTTGAGCCCGAGGGTTGACTCCACGGTCACATATCACAATCTTCCCAGAAACCAAATCGTTATCCAACGTTCCTACCATACACAATGAGGCAGGATTCGAGCTACTTGAATTAGTCCCCAAAAAAACTAAAGGATAATATTGCTTCTCCAAAGACATATTTGTTTCTCCTCTACTATAGATTGAAACTCCAGACAATATCTTCCCATTTCCTAACCTCACAACACCCGGAAAATCTCTATCCATTGTACTTGCCCCGATCGTCATCATCCAAGGAGACACATTTGTTATACTACCAGGTTCTGGCCCTTCATTTCCTGCGGCACAAGAAACAAAAACCCCCTTTTCCATTGCACCAAAAGTGGCTATCGACAAGATATCACGAGAATACGAAGACACACCGCCACCTAAAGAGATGGACAAGACATTAACACCGTCTTTTACAGCCTGATCGACTGCAGAGAGAATATCAGAACTGAAACAACCAGCATTCCAGCAAACTTTATATGCTGCAATTCTAGCACCAGGTGACATCCCTCTAGCTGTCCCAGATGCATATCCGAAAAGATTAGCACCATGCACCGGTGATCCTGCGATTGTTGATGCAGTGTGTGTTCCATGCCCTTCTTGATCTCTTGGTGATTTGTACTCTTCTTCTTCGTCGATACCTGAAAAACTACGTATTAATTACTATTGAACAATATATTCAAGTTAACATATATTTATATATTCATAGATTGAATTATGCTTAATAAACAACAGAGTTCTGATAGGATCTGGTGCATTAGTACTTTTTCACAAATTTTAGGAAAAGCACACTCTTCACATAAAATCAGATTTTCATGTTGGTTTCCTGGTGGGCATTAGTAATTTGGTATAGGCATGGATGGGTTACCTATATATAGTAGAAAAAAAAATTAAGGAAATATAATATATTAAGTACCCCCGTTGGCGGCTTCATTTCCACGATAGAACGATCTTGCACCCACGATTTTCTTATTACAATGTCGTTTCTCAAAACCAGGTCCGACTTCACAAGCTCCTTTCCAATGGCTTGGAACCGACGTGAGGTGAGTGTCGTTAAAGCTCTCGCTCTCAGGCCAAATCCCAGTGTCCACCACGCCGACAACCACATCATTTCCGGTCAAGTCATCATCAAACCCTATTGTCGTTTTATCTTGCGGCTCAAGCCCAAGAAACATAGGACTTCTTGTAGTTTGCAATTCATATTTTGTGTCTGGTAACACGCTTATGACACCGTGTTGGCCCTCTAATCGTTCTGCTTCTTCATCTGTTAATCGAGCAGCAATGCCATGAAAAGCATACTGGTACGTGTAAATGATTCTTTCGTCGTCTTCATTATCATTACCAAGTGGTGAAACTGGTAGAGAGTGTATAACCGATGAGTACCATTCGACATGATCCGTGAAGGTTGTGGGCATTGCTATGTTATTCATATGAACTATAAAAGTTTTTTTGAATCCAACATTGGTGTTGGAAGTACTCATAACACAGTTGATAAATAAAAATAGACACCATTTTACATGAATCCTATCCATATTCTTACAAACTTGAGCTTTCTATAAATTAATAAGAGTTTAAGTTGTATTGAAAAATGAAATATGGATATGTGGCTTTTTGATTTTGTTTTTATGATATGCAGAGGATGAAGTATATATTTTGATCTAGGGATTTGCCCGTTGGCTTGCTTCACGGTTGCATAAAATTGCATTTTTGATGTAAATTAAAAATGATATCGATTTAGGAAACACTTGCCGCTTTTTCTTCGTTGGTTCAGACTTCCATGACCAGATGTAGCTATAAGTTATGCTTTAATTTTAGCGAAACTTTAGACTTACAAATTTCAGTCGGGAAAAGCTTGTATTCAAAGGTGGAGCGTCTGTACCATGTGTTTTTGACTTGCTATCTAAACAACAAACAAATCAATGCCTCTTTAATCGGCTTTAAGCTACTAATAATGTATCCATTTCTCCTAAAGGTAAACCACACAAAACAATTATGTCATGAACCAAAAAGGGCAGATCCATATAGATCCAATCCTCAAAAAGCTAAGATCCTACATACACAAAGCTATATAGATCCATATCAACCGTGTTCAAGCTGGAGGCCGGCGCAAAACACCTTCATGTTGGTATCACCTTCAACTTGACCATTGGAGACGGCCGAAACCATTTAGGACCAACAATTCTGACCATATATTTCTCCTTCAACAAGCTAGCAAAGTTATACTAACTGGGATCAAGATACATCAAGCCATCAAGGGAGCATGCTTGATCTAAGCCATTTAGGACAACAAATTCCTAACATGTAACGTACGTACATGACTACTTGGGATCAACACAAATTAGTGGCCACAATCATTAGCATACTAATTTTGGTATGAATATAGAATCATGTAATGATCAAGAAACAAAACATCAAAGATTTTCAGTCTAAACTGTATACAGAAAAGAAATGACAATTGTACTTGTGCTTCAAAAGCTCCATAAGGTTGCAATAATTTGCATTCCCGACTACCAATAGATAAGTGCAGGGTTTTTGGCATCTACATAGTTGGAGACAACAGATTCATAGGAGAAAACATAAATGCCCTAATCATATATTATTTTATTCATAAATAAGAGAGAAATTGTCAGAAAACAAATACGTCAAAGTATGACAAACCTTATAGCTTTCATTATAAAACCAATAAACCAGAAAAAGATGGATAATTTTGTGATGGACGACAAAGATTGGCTCACAAGTGCAAATACTCGAACAGCATATATAATTTAGTACATGGAAAACTGTATTAAGACATGTGGGGTTTCTTTTAGTTGATTTATATTCTAGCAATCCTACTAATCTATAATAACAAAACTTGGAATTAAGAATAATGGCAACCAGGATAACTGGATCTAGTGCTCACTTGTTTCACGGTCGTAACCAGATGCCTTGCCAGTTCTTCCAATAAAAAATCTCTCAGGTGCATTACTATTACTATTGATATCAAGACCTTGAAAAGACCGAGATGCGAAAAACTCTGCCCCTGACTTTGCAGTTCCCTTGATCATGTCTTTAAGGCCGTTACCATGCTTCTGTAGAGCAGTTTGTGTCATATTTGCTAAAGCAAGAGCTCCGTCTTCATCTTCTTTGTTGATATCTGATTCAAGAACAATATCAAATTTGTTTCAACTTTATAACAAATAAGGCAAGATTCCAATAAAGCGTGATGAAAATAAGTAAATTGGTCTTCGCATATTCCCATAAATGGGACATGATGGATCTAACCTGATCCAATTTGAGTAAAGAAACTTTGTTGTAGGATATGCTTTATTCCGAACAAGTCAATTAGGTAGGTTTTTAGAACCTCTTTAATTGTATTGTCAAAATAACAAAAAGGATTATTATTTTGATTAAAGTTATTATTCTTATTTGAAGAAAGATGGACAAACAAAAGATAACAGATTTGCCCAGCCCGCTAACAGCACAGGTAATAAAAAATTACTTGTGTGACAAATCAATTTTGCCACCTCGGTCCTTGGCAAAAGAACAGCCCAAAGACAAGCGTTAATTGAGTTATCGAAATTATGTGATCTTCGTCGAGATAGTTACAAGTAAAAGGTAAAAAAACAACATGATTACCTTGCAAATCACGATCTTCTATGTATCCACCTAAAAGGAATGAATATCTTGCTTCTTGTCCATTTTCTATGCCGATGGGAGTTGGAGCAACCAGGTCCTGAAATTCCATTACATACTTTCCAGTCCACTCACTTCCCCTGTGCAAAAGATGGTAATATGCTATTATCAGTACCTTTTATTTTAAAGCACAACATGAAACTTTTTTACTAACCAGCAACATGAAACTTTTTTACTAACCAGCAACATGCTGGTAAAAGAGTACTAGTTACACCAAACTACACCAAAACTGAACCAGAAGCAAATAATTAGATAAACATCAAGCGACAGACCACCAGGCTTCATCTACAGAGCTTATCAACATCGAACCTGCACCAGTTCCCCCAATCCAGAGCAGAAAGAGGATAACGTCTTTGCTCTTAAGGAAGCCAATCTGGATCTAAGGATATCAACAACATGTTTCCAATTCGTTACCTGGTTCATGCTTGCACCAACTTGTAGCCCGGGATAACATATGAACAAAGGGAAGACACACATACATGTGTGTCTGAATCTATCTATGTATATGTGTTTGCATAAATCCCAACGTATACACATGCATACAAGCATGTTATCAATCAATCCTAATACCTGTGACTAATCTATAGCAAACTAAAACTAACTTGAAATATTGCCATAATTGATTCGTGTGAAAGGTAAATGTGACTTATTGCACATTATCTCTTTGTACTCGCACAATGTCACGGATGATCAGAATCGTGGTCAATTGATGCTGACTATGGAGGTGGCCTACTTACCATAGATATAACTAGAGGAGTACCGGCACAATGTGGCGGCAACGCGTGGTGGTGGTGGTGGCGGCGGCGGCGGCGGCGGCGAGTAGTGTAGGTTATTTATGTAAAAGGGGTAGAGTGTAGTTATTTCAGGAGTTAAGGGTAGATGTTACAAATTAATTTCATTAAGGGTATTATAAGTATTTCAAGTAGGTATTACAGGTATTTCAAGAAGAAATGTTTAAAATAGTGAATAAAGGGGAGGGGAACTTTGGGGTTATCAACTTCTTAGTTGAAAAAAGGGAGGGAACAATTACTTTATACTGTAGTACAGATTAATTAGTATTGACTGCCGCACAAATCAAATAAAAGCAATTGATGAGGACCACAAAAGTGTCTTCTATATGTTGAAGGACCACTGATTCAAAATAAGTCTGCTAACACACTGAGTGACAAAGTAATACAACTAACAATGAAGTCATAGGAATACATATTTGAATCATCTGCCAAGACTTGGATAAAAGTGTAAAACGTACCTGTTGAATGCAAGTATAGCTTCAAAGGGAGTAATAACCGGAGCCAAGAACTCCTTGCTATCCCAGAGGGCAGTTTGTGCACATGAGATATAAATGAAGACATCACACTGCAAAATCAGGGTTAGCAGATGTCACCTCAAAACTCTTACCTTAATAACAATTATTAACACTTTACCAAATGTTGTTTGTAGACTCGGGAGTCAGGACCCATAACAGTTGTTGAGGTAGAGATACATATGAACAAGTTATTTAAGACCACAAGGGTGATAGGTTGTATACAACAATAAAAATTTCCGAGAAGATTATCAACTTTACCTCCGCGAAGTTGGCAAGCTTTGAAGGATTAGGTCTTCCCATGACAAGTGTGTAAGCCTTCTTCCCAGCTTTTGTAACCATCTCTTTTATTTGATGGATCATACTTAGATAGCCAGCTGCATTTACAATCCGAGCAAAATAACCATGAATCCTCAAGTACATACATAAAAGAATCAGCTTACCTACTTATGCAACTTTTACTTATTTAAAACAATACCAACTCCAAGCGTTCCAACCAATATTCCAACAATACCAGCATCCTTTGCTTTCTCAACTAAAAAATATCTGCATTAACATTATAAATAATAAGACACCGTTCAAGTAACTAGTAAGATACCAGAGAAAATTGTTTATTGGGAAGGAGGATACAGTTAAACGATATAAAGTACCTACGCTTTAGAATTCTTCGTTGTTGAGAAGTATCAGTAAGCAGTACATTTTCGGTTGCATCATATCTGACTGAGACAATGACCACAGTAAAAGGGTGGAAAATGAGCAATTGAAGAATGATAACAAGATACAGAAAATTGTAAAGAGATGTAACAAAGACATCCTATTAAGAAGTACCAGCCGCAGGATTATAGTTTGGTTTTTCACAGATAAAACATTACAAACAATCTCATATCCAGAAAAATATCTTCAAAAAGCATCGAATTGGAATACATTTTTTTGGCCTCATACGAGCTTTTAGGTGATCCTACCCGCTTTTTGAGCAGACTAATCGCAAGGGAACTCGCTTTGCAACCCCAAGATCATACCAGGTGAAACTCTGTGACCACTAGGGGATTTAAGCCAATAATAGAGCTTGTGACCTCTACATTGAGAGGCGTGAGTCCTTGCCAATGGACCACCCGATTGAGGGGCAATATTTTATTAGAGTATTTAATAATACAATTTGTAATATATTTACGGGGTTAATAACTTATTAAGTTTGTAAAAATGTATTTCTGGGTCTGACCAAACCCATTTTAATTGAAGCCAAAGTTACCCTTTTTGACCCGTTATTTAAGCCCACGTATTGTATCGCCACTAGCAGACACTATGACTTACCTTTAATGCATAAGAAGAAAAAGAAACACTAGTTTTTATCAATTTAAAATAATTGATACATAAAAAGAAGTTTCTATTATAAGTTTTATTAAAGTTACTGAACTACATTAACATGAACCAAGGATGTCATAAGTACCTATTTCACAACCATTGAAGGTAAGGACACAATTTGCAAAAGCTGAATTATCAGGACCAATCCAAAACAATGAGTAGTCTTCCATATTGCGGCCCTCTTCTAGACTCCAACACAAGCCCCCAATCCTATATGCTCTTCTCGGTGTATCACCACAATCTCCATTGTCAGTACCGCTGCCATTGGTTTCAAAACTTGTACTTGGAATCATGAATTGGCTCATAACATTTGCAAAAAGTAGTTCAGATAAACTTGTTTCAGCCATTGATGCTTCTATTACATTTTGTATTGCATGCCCGTATTCCAAACCAAAGAGAACCTACATTTAGTGGCAAAGAAACATGAGTGTAAAGCAATGTGCATAGACACATCAAACAAATGGTCACCTTTCCACCAAAAGCATGCCATCCTTTTAGTTTAATTAGACTCAAATAGTTACATCTCACTATGTTCAATGTGCAGTAATGCATTTACTAACAAAAGGAATGTATTAGCAGAAGCAAGGGATATAAAAAGTTCCCAACAACGCAGTTCTGAAAATGAATATTAAACCACATAACTTACCAACACCGGCTTCGTACTAGACAATGCATAATTACACAGGTGTTTGGCACAGTTAGATGCATTTATCGGAGCTTTCCCAAAAACAAAGAACGCGGGAAGTTTTGACGTCCTAAAATCAAGAGAAAACATTAAAAATGCAAAAATCCAAAAGTATGCTAGTACTATAAAAAACCACCGAAATATACAGGTTGGGTGGGGTTTGCTTGAAACACTCGTGTCCAATATATTTATAAATATTTAGTGTCTACCTTTAGGCTATGATATCTATTTGGCCGGCAACCAAGATATTTGTATCAGTTTAAGTATTAATTTTAAGTCCCGTTTGGGCGACATTTAACCCATATGACTGTTTTCCCTTTTGCTAATTTTCTAAAACTTTAAGCGTTTGAAATGAAAAAGCAAAAAGCAAATGAATCCTTTCATTCGTAAATAGGTAAATATTGTTTACCATTAACAAAAAGCAAGGCCGTTCAAAGATATTAAACAACTATAAAAAGAAGACATATGAAAGGCAATTACTCACGGGCTAAGACAAGTATGTCCATAATGAATAACACAGTCTGCATTGATGTGAGATGCACCAACCTCGTCAACACAACAACTACCGTATGTAGTATCCGCCATTACATACAAACCAATATCTTTAATATCATGATACAAAAGCTCCTTACGTAGGAGACTTACAACTCCTGTTGAATCCTTTAGTAGCTCATCGGGAAACTGACCAAGAATAAACATAAACCATGACGATTCAGCATCTTCAAAGAATACAGTTTCAAATCATACAGAGGACTATATAGCCAACTCAACGATATTACACAACTAATTGTAGTCCAAATTATTAAAACAGAAGCAGTAACTGCAAACTACCACTAGTGCTGTCGTGCATACATAGTATTTGAATTTTAAGGGCTACTTAGGTCGTTGGTGTGTTTTCATAATTATACTCAATAACATTCCGACCTCGTAAGTATACTTTCTTTTTTAGTTTCCAACTATAAAAAAGACACTAATTCGGTAACATAAGCAAGAATCCAGTAGTCAAATTATGAAGCTAGCATGGTTCTTGTAGGTAATAATCATCGGGACCTTTTTAAGCATATGTAACAAAACGGACAACCAAAATAAGCAAGTTAGCGTTGTTCGACAGTATCGTTTGATCCAATACATAGCTAAAATGTCGAAACTTCGTTTTTAAAAGATTAAAATACCAACTAAAAACTTGCACAAAATAATAATAACCATTTTCAGGGCTTATAACAAACTCATGAAATAGGACCTTATCACTAATATACTAAAACTATTCAATATATTATATATCACGAAACTTAAGGCCTTAGAAAATGGAGGGAGTAAAAGAAAAAGGAAAAATTAAAGTCCAGCAGTAATAATCATTTTTACTCTAGGGTTTATAGTAAAAACTGAAAAATGAAAATATATACCTGTAAAGCAACCCTTTTGAAGTTATGTTCGATAATATAACTTGCAACACGAGAGATTTCGTATTTTGATGATTCCAAATCCTCCATTGATATTCAACAATTGTGTGCAACAGATTGTTACAAAGTGTATATACATGAAGAGAACTTCAATGGGCCTGATGGATTTTGTTTTATTTTTTTGCCAGACTACTTCGGCCCAATTACTACTTTTCTGGTCCCAATTTAAAAGAGTAAGGCCCGTTTACTTCTTATTTAATAAATTTAATAGTTATGAACTTAATAATTAAGTCAAATTTAATAAACAAAAAATAACCGTCAATTACATATATTTTAGTTAATACATACAGATACTACTTAATACACTCAGTACTTAACGACTAAAAAAAGAAACAACCCTAAGTGTAACAACAGTTATAATCTTATAATGGCTTCAAAACTTCTTATTTTTATTCTTATTCTTATTTATATATAGATTTCTAAAATCTCATAACCTTTAGGTCTTTGGTATATCGATTGCGAAAATGAACCTTCGTATTAGTACATCCGAATCACATTCATAGATATGAATTTCACTTTACGAGTCATAACGGGGGCACAACTCACAAAATCAACTTTGACATATTAGAAAACAACGTGATTTTTTTAGAATAAAAATAAAGTTGAATATATGTGGACATATGTTGTGATCATCAAGGGCATAATCCCAAAGAAAAAACAATTTTTCTACGTGATTATAAATAATTTGTTGTCGAATACAACAATCACCATTTAGTGTATAAACATGTTTGTGTTTATTGTAAATGACCAAAAAAGAAAATAATAATGATTATAACGAACTTATCATTATCTATATTTTATAAATCTCTATTTCTATGTTCTATAATATGATAATATAAAATTAAATTGTATGAAAATGACAAATAATCCATAAACAATTCTCTTTGATATAACTCAATAAATCTGAATAGGCTTTGCCTGTTTAGGGCTAGGGGTCTCTTGCTAATAGCCGGTACTTGTGCCTTTAATAATTGCACTTAGTGTTTAAAAAGCTTGTACTATTTTTAAGATAAGCCTCTATCAAGCCATCGCTTTCTAGTGGTGTTCATAGCGACATAGCCACGGTTGGTTTCTCAATGGATGTTTTGCATGTAAAAAGGAGATGGATTTGTTTGGCCCATTTATGTTCACATGGTTCATTGTTGGAAATTTTCTATTTTTAAAGTTACAACAAATTAACTCTTTTTTATTTCACTTATTTTCAACTTTTGAAGTATATAAGCTTATTTGGATAAAATTTTTTAATTTGTGTTTCAAAAAGTTATTAAAAAAAAATACAAACAATATTTCTTCTCTTTTTTGGTCTAGGAGAGTTTGGTTGGCTTATTGTGTTTAAAAAAACTTAAATATTTTCGCATTTGGCTTTTAACCCTTTGAAAGTGTCATAATCATTTCAAATAAGCCAAGTACAAAACTTGAAAAAATGTTTTTAGTTTTTCCAAAACTCAATTAGTTAAAAACATTCTAATGAGCTAGGGCAAACATCCCCTATATAATTAAGTGACTTGTTTAAAAACCAAAATATTTTTTGCCTAACCAGACTTATAAGTTAATAAACTATAAGGGATTTGCAATTAGCTATGACAAATAGTTCGTAATGTTGTCAATGATACTTGCATATAGAACTCAGTAAGTTTTTTTTCATTTAGTTGGTGATTATTTTAAAGGTGGATCAAGTAAGAAAAATAAGGAAAGTTAGGTTCGTAGCTTGTTGTTCATGATATTTGCCCAAACTTATGTCGTTTTATTATTCACTGTATATGTCTACTATGAAGTTATTGTCTTTTGATATCAAATGATTGTTTTAAATTCTTGGTATGCTGTAAACCGAATGTTGATAGTTCGCATTTTGGCTAGTTGGTGTCGCACACTAAGGCTTAGGTGCGTCACAATTTTCATATAATTCCATTCCTAGATTGAAATGAGGTTTATTTGAAGCTATATGCGACGTCGTGCCATGTTGTGGTTGCACCGTGGTCTACATGTTTTTGAGAAGTCCATTTTACTCGACTAGTTAATTAAATTATAATGTGTATACGTATATAATTTGTATGTATTCAAAACTGTTTTTTTTAGTGGAAAGAAAAATCGATGTTGGTCTTTCCCTTTCCATTCTATCAGCAGGACACAGGGCTCTCTTCGGCTTTAAGGATGCTACAACT
Organism: Erigeron philadelphicus; assembly: GCA_024320915.1. NCBI lineage: Eukaryota > Viridiplantae > Streptophyta > Magnoliopsida > Asterales > Asteraceae > Erigeron > Erigeron philadelphicus. Next base: position 27,234,277 of record JANDBE010000015.1, read on the forward strand.
GATTAACACGAATTTAGTGATTTGTTACATCTAATTGATGCATGAAATACTACTAGAATAGTAATGCAAGTTTCAAAATAGCTCGTATGAATATATCGACAATAATGTGGGATATCATACACAGAAAAAAGCCGTACACAACTTAGATGTAGCAAGGTAGAAATTCAAAGAGTAAATATGTATATCTATAAAGTTAAAAGTTTAAAATGTACTAACATTTTTTTATAACTTTCCCTTTGCAATACGGTTCTTGGGTAAAATTTACGGGGCACATGTTATTCCCATCAATCAAAGTATATAGCAAATGATATCGAAAGCAAAATATGTATCGAGTAAACTGTAGGAAGGGAATAGCGATCACGAGGGTCCTATGATGAACGATTGGACGTCATATCTTAGCACCCACCCTAAATACCTCTCTGCTCCAACGAATCCGGTTATACAAGAGGGCCCCTTCTTTGACTTGCTAGTACACACTATTTTAATAACATTAAAATTATATAAAGACACACATAAAAGTGATTTCCTCGATATCACTCTAACATGATCATAGGTCAAAATGTTAATATTATATTTGAATCTTGGCCTAATCATCAAAATCTTTCCAACTTGATTTAAATTAAGTTATTTTAAAAAATAGAGAATTTTTTTTCTTATTCCCATCATCATATTCATTCATTTATATATATGTAAACTTAAAAGACCTTTTTTCTTATGGATTATGATGATATAAATATATATGGAGTACAACAATATACTTATTGGGCAGATGCGACAATAATATGATCGAAGTCAACGACTTTAAGATAAATCGATGTTGGATACTTTCTTGCATTTAGATTTATTTTATTGTAAGTCATCCTCGTATTCGATTAAGTAAAGCAGCATGGTTAGATCAAGTGGTAAACATCCTTGTCTTTGAAAACAGAGGTCATGGGTTCAATCTGTAACACCCCAAGATTTTAAAGATAAATAAATTAACCCCTTTTTGTATTTTTGACATTAAAATAAGTTCCTAGCATTTTATTTTTGAAGCGGGGGTTAATTTAGTTGGAACTTTAGCGGATAGCGGGGAAAATACCCTCAAAATTTGGAATGGGTCGTGGCACCTTCTGGATGTGCCAGGCATCCCTTTTGTTATTAGAAACCTCCTTCCACTCACTCTTTTCCATTCTCTTCTATTTTCTTCATGCAAGATTAATCTTGTTTCTTCAAAAAAATCAAAGTAATCCTCTTTAATTCAAGAATAGAAATCACAATAACTATCATCACCAACTTTAGTCTTCATTCAAGAATTTAAATGCTAGGGTTTTGGTGATTTTGGTTGGGGTGGCCGGAAATTGAGAAGAAAAAGGGAAGGATTCGTGAATTTAAAATCTCAAGTAATTGTCTTCCTTTGTTGAGGTAATGAATTTCCCCAATCTAGCTTTGTCAATTCTCTTGAAATTTAGGGTTCATGAGTGAACCAATTTGGGGGTTTTACTAGAAAAATGATTTATGGTTAATTTTTCCCAATTCCTTAGTTAACCTAGTTGTCATTGAGTTATATGATATGTTTGATTATGAAAATAATGAGTGCGTGTGATAAAATTGAGTTCTTGAGAAATGATGAGTTTTGACTAGTTATGGAATTGTTGATGAGAATGGTAGATTGAACTACCTAGTGTGTTTGTTAAAGAAAATGAAGCTCAATGATAAATGGGTTGGGTTTTGGGTTTAGATAGGCTAGTGATTTAGTATGACTAGGTTGAGATAGTCATAGTTGTGAATGTAAGCTTATGCATTTTTTTACGATATGATCATAGGTTGAGCTTGTTGAGCATTTTTCATTTTAGCGTTGTTATCCTTATTGCGGAGGAGGTGAGTATATTTGCATACCTCTATGTTTATGTTGGGTCAAAAGACCACCATGTTGAAGTTTGAAGGTCCATGTGTGGAAAGACCACCATGTTGAAGTTTGATTGTCCATGTGTGGAAAGACCACCATGTTGAAGTTTGAAGGTCCATGTGTGGAAAGACCTCCATGTTGAAGTTTGATTGTCCATGTGTGGAAAGACCACCATGTTGAAGTTATTTGTCCATGTGTGGAAGGACCACCATGTTGAAGTTGTTAGTCCATGTGTGGTAATTGATTGGCTTATATGGATCCATATATGTGTGTTAGTGTGCAAGGTGAACATGTAAATGTGTCATGACGATGTCATGGGTTACATGTAATAGTCCTTGTACTTGCCCTCCTTCGTATTCGTAAATGTATGCAAGTATATTCACTAAGCTTTTGCTTATATTTTAGTTGTTTATCTTTTATAGGTAGTTCCGAAAGAAGGAACTAGTGATAGATTGAAGTTGAAGTGTAGAAGTAAAGTTGTTGCAAGATTTAAAGGTATTTAGGTCATTCATGGATGAATGGCAATCCTTTTGTTTAGAGGCTTAGAAAATTCCTTCTCTCATGGCTCATTGGTACAATTTGGTTGTTGATGGTCATATTTTGGTATATTTTGTAAAGGGTTATGCACATGTCTTGTGAATTGGCTAAAACTTGTTATTTTGTGTAAAAAGATATCAAAATGGGTAATTGACCCATATGATTTTGTATATGAATATGGATCATGTATTTATGGTAAATATGTTGAGAAATCATGACAAGTACTAGTTTGAATTTTTCTGGAATGAAGTTGGATAAAATTTTGCCTTGAAATGAAAGGGTTGTGTTTTGATCAAAAAGGAACAAAAATCTGGTTGCTGAAAATTTTGTGCAGCATGCTTCAGACTCTAGCCACTGCGGCGCAGTGGAGGCTGTTTAGCCCACTGCGGCACAGTGGCCACACACTGAGCTGCGGGTGTCTTTTACCCCACTGCGACGCAGTGGGGGTGGTACCCACCCACTGTAAAAATTTTATTTTTTTTCTGTCATTTTTCGGGTTATCGAGTTTAGTCCTTTCCGTTTTTCATATAATAATAAGGTAAGGGTATTTAAGAACATAATCTTGTAACATATTTTGAATTTTTCTTATCATATGCTACGTGTAACACCCCGACTGAGGCGGAAATCTCGGGATGTAAGATATAGCACACGCGCACATGGATGTTACATAGGAAAT
>JANDBE010000015.1:27248073-27263923 GCA_024320915.1 Erigeron philadelphicus
CGAGGTACTGTTGTTGATGTTCAAAATCTTTTTTTGTTATTGGAAAGGTGAAAGGTTGATATGCTCAGAAAACTATTGGATGAAATATTCGGTTTTACTGTTGTAGCCATTATTATTATTTTATTTACTCTAAAATAGTTCGAACAGTGTTGCAGCTAAAACGACGTCGTATTGGCCTGAATTCTGTTTAGAAATTTCTTATTTTTAAATTGTTGACCAATTATTCTTGCTGATTTTAGCTTATGACATTTTGCTCTGTTTATTTATAATTTTATATATTATGACATTCTACTATTGTTGAGATTATGTTTAGTTTTAGGTATTTTTTAGATATTATTGCTTATTTAGATATAGCATTTTGTTCCTTTTTTTGTGTTTATATTGTTATTGTTATCATTGTTTTTATTTATTTTTATGCTTAATATTACTATTCAATCGTTTTATTAAAATTTTAATGAAGTTTTCATTTTCATAATATTACAATTTTTTACTATATCTTCCTGGTAAATTTGTCTTTGTAGCTTTGTACATGGCTATCATGTACACCAAGCTTAGGTGTAGATCCCCTCGCATATCAATGTTTTGTGATTTGTTAATAAATAGATAAATCATATGTCCCCATGATTTTAATGGTATAAAAAATGGCATGTTACATGATAAACACATATTCCTTTCCCATGTTGTTTTAATATAGATAGGTTGTGATGTTATCCTTCTAGTGGTTGAAAATTTTAACAAAATTATGTTGTATACTATTTAAGCAGGTAAAGCATTAATGTCGATTAAGGCGTCATTTAGCGATGTCGTAAATGTACTTCTTGATTGGGACGAAGACCAGAACGACGATCTATGTTCATGGAGAGGGGTTATATGTGATAATATCAGCACTACTGTAGTTGCTTTGTATGTTTATTTTCTCGTAAACTTGATTATATTTCCCTAAATGCATGTTCAAAACTTGGTATATCTTATGTCGGTTTAATTGTTGTCTGATTCAAGAAATCTTTCAAACTTGAACCTTGGAGGAGAAATTTCACCTGCTATTGGAGACTTAAGGAATCTGCAGTCTATGTATGTAACACCTGTTTATATTATATTTACATATGTATCTATTCATATGAAATATAGTTCTAATTGTTTGATTTGAATGGTAACAGCGATTTGCAGGGAAATAAGCTTACTGGACAGATACCGGATGAAATTGGCAGTTGTGTTTCTCTAATTTTGCTGTAAGCTTCATAGTCCTCTTCTTTCGCACCCCTGATAAGTTTAGCTTGAATGTATGTTTTAACCGTTGTTGTTATCGTTATTTTGTGGTTGCAGGGATTTGTCCGACAATATGCTGTACGGGGACATCCCGTTTTCGATCTCTAAGCTGAAGCAGCTAGAACTATTGTAAGTGTATCCTGCTTAATGCATGGAAAATTACTTGATGGTTAATTAATTTTACGTAATTAACAGTTTAACCCTTTAAACAGGAATCTGAAGAACAACCAGATAACTGGTCCCATACCCTCGACACTAACTCAAATTCCTAACCTTAAGACACTGTAAGTTGTGTGTTGGTCCCTTTCTCTTTTCCATAAAGGTTATCTTTTAGTTGGGATTTTACTTTTAGCTCTATGGGCCACTATTGTGTGGGGGGCCAGTTCTAAAAGAAAGGAGAAATCACCAAATCATAACTTCACAAAAGATGCCAGTTCATATTCTTTCTATGCTTTCTGTTATGTGGTTAGTATGTTCAAAATTATGCATACATGACAGTGACATGTAATTTATTTTTTGCCTATTTTGTTTTATTAGTGATTTGGCTCAAAACCAACTGACTGGTGAGATACCAAGATTGATATACTGGAATGAAGTATTGCAGTATCTGTGAGTTCTGAATATATTACAAGATCAACGCACAATCATTTAAATTTTTTCCTTAGAAGCTTACTCGTAGTTTGGTACTTGGATTTTATAGTGGTCTACGAGGCAATTCATTAACTGGGACCCTGTCTGCTGATATGTGCCAGTTGACTGGTCTTTGGTATTTGTAAGTCTCATGTCTCGATAAATAGACAGTATTTGAGATTTTATCTGTTATTTGCTTATAAATCTTTTTCAATATTATAGCGATGTTCGGGGAAATAACTTGAGCGGCCCTATCCCTGATAGCATTGGTAACTGCACAAGCTTTGAGATATTGTAAGCCTTATTTTTGCACATTTTCGTTGTTTTTTGGTAGCACAACTTGGTTTCACTTACTAGTTTGTTTTTTTATCTGCAGAGATATCTCTTATAATCAGATAACTGGTGAAATTCCATATAACATTGGGTTTCTTCAAGTGGCTACCTTGTGAGTTTCTTCTTACTCTGATTATTTTTGAAGATGCCACAAGGCCAAGTTTTATGCAATATTTTACATATATATTCTTTGCAAATAAAATTTTGACCAGCGATCTAATTATTTGTTGTGCACATTTTATGGTGTTTCAGATCTCTTCAAGGTAACAAGTTAACAGGAAAAATTCCAGAAGTTATTGGTCTTATGCAAGCACTTGCTGTTCTGTAAGTATTTCTGTCATTCTATTAATGCAAATTAGTTGCCCTGTATTTCGTGATTAACAATGAAAATCTTTTATCTATTTTGCCTCCAAGGGACTTGAGTGAAAATCAATTAGTCGGACCAATTCCTCCAATCTTTGGCAACTTATCATTTACAGGAAAACTGTAAGTGTTGCCTTAATGTTTGATGCAAAGGCTTCTGCTCTATGTTATGCTTACACATTCTTCTACCGTCATAGATATCTTCATGGGAATAGACTTACAGGACCAATTCCACCAGAGCTCGGAAATATGACGAAGCTTAGCTATCTGTAAGTGCAGCTCTTAGACTTAAATTGTTAACATTCCTGGTCTTGTTCCTACATTAACCAAGTTGGTATGTTTAATAATTATTCAGGCAGTTGAATAATAACAACTTCAGTGGTGGAATTCCTGCTGAACTAGGGAATCTTGATCAGCTTTTTGAATTGTGAGTCCTTCATTCTGATCTGGTACGCTATAAGCATTTCTAGACTTGTGTTAATAATATTCGTTATCTCATGTTCTTTTAGGAACCTTGCACTCAACAATCTTGAGGGGCCTATCCCAGAGGAGATCAGTTCTTGCACTGCTTTAAATCAACTGTATGACTAATAAATGCGCTTTCATTGATATATACTATACATAGTTGATAATTCCATTTTTACATGCAAATTATGTTTGACAGACTTCTTACTTATTTATTCATGTCCTTTCAGCAACGTGCATGGAAACTTACTCAATGGTTCCATTCCATCGGGATTTCGTAATCTAGAGAGCCTAACCTATCTGTATGGATTTTCTTTCTAATTTGGGTTTTATCAGCTTACGTCAATATAATTATCATGCATCACACAAATTGCCTTGTTAAACGCAGAAATCTTTCTTCAAATAACTTTAAGGGGTTTATACCAATTCAGCTTGGGAGAATAATCAATCTAGATACATTGTAAGTTCATGTTTCAAGTATATTATGTTCTTTATCAATATACTGTAGTCTAACATACATAAATTTTAATTTATCCAGGGATCTTTCCAGCAATCATTTCTCTGGACCCGTTCCTGCATCTATTGGCGATCTTGAGCATCTTTTGACACTGTAAGCAATGTGTTATAGATCTTAAATACAACTCAAAAATTGCTTGTTGACTTTCTTTTCTGTTATGTTTATAGAAATTTGAGCCATAATCTCCTCGTGGGTCCAATACCTCAGGAATTTGGGAACCTCAGAAGTGTCCAAATTATGTAAGCTGCTTGAATTCACTTTTACATCATAGTATGTTTTCTGCTTTTCCAAAATCATCCTCCAAGTATTATTGTTTTTCTGGTAGTGACATGTCGTTCAACAAACTCCATGAGGCCATACCAGTAGAGATGGGCCAGTTGCAAAACATCATTTCTCTGTACGACATTTTTTTTCTTTCTTTTTTGCTATTATACTCGTATATTTTTACACTGATGGAAGGAATTCTAACACCTTAATCTATCTATTATGATCTAATTGCAGCATCTTAAATAACAACAGTTTGAAAGGAGAGATACCTAACCAATTATCCAACTGTTTCAGCCTTGTCAATCTGTAAGTTCAAATTTAGTTATATTCATCGTTATTATTAGATACATGTCTGTGATTTTTTCCTCGCTGACTAATCTTATATATGTTATTTTAATTGTTGATCTCTCATGCTAACTAATCGTTTTCTTCACATCAGAAATGTTTCTTACAACAACATTTCCGGGGTGGTGCCTCCTAGTAAAACTTTTTCTCGGTTTCCGCCGGATAGGTAAGTTATTGTGTTTTTTTGGTGACCTTTTTAGTTCAGATATGAAGTGTGTTTGTCCAGTTTCCTGATAATGTATAGTGATGTATTGTCTGCTTGCAGCTTTCTTGGAAATCCTTTGTTGTGTGGGAACTGGCTAGGTTCCATATGTGACCCATATTCACGGAAACAAAGAGGTATCTGTTCAGGTCTCATATTCATCCATGTGTCGAATGAAAGTCAGCTGTATATTAATACTTAGTTTTCCTGTTCTAAAAAAAATTAATACTTAATTTTCTACTGCAGCTTTCTTTTCCAGAACGGCTGTTGTTTGCATGACGTTAGGGTTTGTGGTACTTGTAGCCATGGCTATACTGATGATTTTAAGATCAAACAAACCCAGACAGTATATGAAAGAAACGACCAAGGGCTTGCAAGGTTTGTGCTGTTCTTTACCAGAGGTGGCAATCCTGTTGATTTTGCTACCTCTAATCTTACCAATGAGCTTATAGACACTTTAGCAATTTCTAATATCAGGCTATTTGCCAGGCCCTCCAAAACTTGTTATTCTTCACATGGATTTGGCAATTCACACGTATGATGAAATTTTGAGAATCACAGAAAATTTCAATGAAAAGTACATTATAGGATATGGTTCTTCAAGCACTGTTTACAAGTGCTCTCTGAAGAATTCCCGACCTATTGCAATCAAGCGGCTTTACACCCAGTACCAGCACAACTTTCAGGAGTTTGAGACTGAACTGGAGACGATTGGCAGCATTCGACACAGAAACCTTGTGAGTCTGCATGGTTATTCCCTTTCACCGACTGGAAACCTCCTCTTCTATGACTACATGCCAAATGGTTCTCTTTGGGATCTTCTTCATGGTAAGTGCACGATGCTACATCTATGTTAGTTTTTACTTGGTAGGTTGGATTACGGGTCAAAACAAGCTCATTTCCCGATTGATAAATGTTTATTGCCTGTCTTAAAGTTCTTCATAAATATTTAATGCATTAATTTTGATTCCAATATTATTTCTTTAATCAATGATGTGAATAAAAACTATTTAGCCCATGATATGTGTAAAAAGTAGCTTGTTAACTTTTTATACTCTAATTAGACTCGTTCAACCAACCTACATATATAAGAGAACACAAAACAATATCAACCCGTTATGTTAACTTCATTGATAAATGACTGCTTTTCCTTTAATGAAATTACAACTTGCATGTTAATATTGTTAAAAGCTTGATATGTTTTTATTTGTGTCAGGGCCCTCGAAGAAGGTGAAACTTGATTGGGAAACCCGTCACAGGATAGCAGTGGGAGCCGCACAAGGACTAGCTTATCTTCATCACGATTGCAGCCCAAGAATCATTCACAGAGATGTGAAATCATCAAATATTTTATTGGATGAGAATTTTGAGGCTCATATATCTGATTTTGGCATTGCAAAGTCTCTTCCGACGACTAAGACCTATGCGTCAACTTATGTTCTCGGGACGATTGGCTACATAGACCCTGAGTACGCTAGGACTTCTCGGCTTACTGAAAAATCAGATGTGTATAGTTTTGGAATCGTTCTCCTGGAGCTATTGACCGGAAAGAAAGCTGTTGACAACGAGTCTAATTTACATCAACTGGTACCAACTAATTTTTAATCCTTTTATATATATTTTGCTTCTTATACTAAAGAATTCTTATTCATGCTGATTCTGCTCCATTTACTAATGAATGTGTTGATTTTGGCAATATGGACTATGGACTGAAATCCAGTCCAAAATCCGCCTTCTTTCTACTTTAATGTCTTGATTTTGTTTAATGATTAAAATTTTTATGGAATCAATATTTGTTATTTCAACGATAATGAAAGCATGATTTATTTGTATTTTCTTAAAATGGACCATAAGGTGTCTTGTTCGATTTGACCCATACTTGCCCAAACCTGTTGATGTCCCATCTTGCCATCTCTGCTTTTAGGCATTTATAATATTTTTAGTTGTGCATCTTTCATATGCTTAAATTGTGCTGACATGTTTCAGATATTGGCAAAGGCTGATGATAATACAGTGATGGAATCAGTTGATCCAGAAGTGTCTGTTACCTGTATTGATTTATCACAAGTTAAAAAGACTTTTCAACTTGCCTTGTTATGCACAAGGCGTAGTCCTTCTGAGAGACCGACAATGCATGAGGTTGCAGGGATCCTGCAATCATTGTTGCCCTCTGCTCTAAGTACAAAGACGAATTTGGGTGCTGAAAAAAAGACGACGGAGTATGCACAATATGTGATAGGAGATGGGAATCCTCCTCGGCCGCAGGATGACAATTCTTCAGATGCTCAATGGTTTTTCAGGTTTCGTGAACTTGTATCAAATAATACATTTTAAAATATAGTTTTGGAACTACTTTTGGGGACGGTGTTATCTTTTGGCTGGCTTTTGTTACAAGTTAATGATAATATCAGATTTAGGAACTAAAGGCTTATGTTGTAATGCTAACTTATGTTATTGTACTTGTAATTTAGTAAAACTGGTTCACAGGCCGTAGTTCAATCTACTTTGTTACCATTAGCCTTATTTCCGTTTTGTGGTGCTATATTGTGGCTCATTCTTTGCATCAAACCTTGGCCCAAACTATCACCTTACAATTATCTGAATATAGAGAAGGTTCAAGCATGCTTTATCATTTTCGTGTATGTAGCTGTCTGATTGACTTGTAAATTACCTAGATAATTTATCTGCTGTACCAGCTGAAAAAACACGGTTACTTCAGAAGATGACCCTTTCATTCTATGTCATCCAATGGATCTGCCACTGATAAATCATGTACAGTTACACTTTCCGCCTTTTTGCCAAAAAACGACCTGTGTGAAACATGGCTCCTTGTGTCTGTTAGTCCTCGCTGATTCAATCAAGCACCAATTGCTTTCGTCAAACGTTGCTGTGACTTTAACTATATTGTCCTCTTTTATAACTAGATTTATTGGTAAAGCAATTAATGCTTTTTTGTATTAAGGTGGTTGGCTATAGATGCAGGCAAGTAGTTAAATCATATATTTATTACATATTACATACGTTGATGAATAATAGTTGCACCATAGCTGGCCAGAAGAGATGACCTGCTCTATATAGGTTTCGGTAATCAGTTTCTTTGTATTAATGACAGTGAGCTATTGTTGAAGTTTCCGCCGTATGTTGTTAGTGTTTTATTTTCTATATATGGAAGTGGAAGCTCAAGATTATCTTTGCACATTGCATGACTATCTTCAACCCCCAATACATTTCTAGACAACCTTCCATGCAAACGTAACAGATTACGCTCCTGCAATGTAAGAGTAATGTGAAAGCTATAGTTTTACATTATTTCAAGAACCATAGGTTAACATTGTATCAAATAGATGCTAGTACTTGCATTATTAGATATCAACTAACCAATCAACATTGGTCTTAAACAGAACTCATTGCTCATTTTCATCAAGTAGAAACAATAATTTTGAGCAAAATTATCAGGAGGATACTTGTTTTGAGTGTTAACCTGACATGCAAGATTCATTTTTACCCATAGAGGTTTCAGCTCGTGACCCAACCCCCACTATCCAACCCGACCATTTTGCCACCTCCATGTATCAAAACACCTTATGGTTTGAGAATTAGTTGCAAGTGAAGGGGCTAGGGAGCATTAACACAAGGCTAATCCAGTGGCAGGTGCAATTCAATTAATTCATTAAACATATCTTGTGAATGTGAATTGTCCATTTCATGATTATTAGTGTGTGAAAATAAAAGTTTTCGGCCCAGTTCTATAAAGGCAAGTTGCTTATAGTTTCCCTACTCTAATTTTCATTATTCAACCTAGCCACATGTATGACAAAATTTGAAATTTATGCACTACATGATCAATAATTGCCAATAACATTGTATAAATTAAGTTTTGGTACCTGTTAATGTTAGGCTATATTTTAACTTCAGTGGTCCTCCTATCAGTTCCACAATGATTCGGCTTCCCTACACATCTCTGTTCACACATGACGATGTTCAAATACTTCAGACACGTTACGTTGCAAGAAGTTAGGATGAAAGTTATAACACAAATATGCTTAGAGCATATACCCTATAATCCTGCTGAAAAGATCTAGGCATGTTCTCCTTCAGCCCCTAAACACGCCAAAATTAGTATAATTACTAGTAATACTTGCAAGTACTTGGAGAGTTGGAGTACCTTAACTTTTTATAGAGATGTCAGTAGGTTATATGAAACTAACCTTACTAACACGAGGTGGTTTTAATGATGCAGTTTTCGCCTCTGATTCAGGTTTCAAAGAGAGCTAAAAACACAATAAAATTGTAATGAGCTACATTACCTCCCAAAAGCAATCGACATTCTAAGATTTGTAGTTCTTACAGTATGTGTCTTTTACCTTCTTGAATAATTCTACTGGTGGCGAATAAGAATTGTGCTTTGTATTTAATGTAACTCCACCCTCTTTGATTGGATATACCTGTGCCATAAGTACCATCTTTAAGTGAGCTGCAAGAAAAGAATATGCATTACTCAAAAAATAGATATGTAGAGCTGTCTCTCCACCTTGTCATTAGAGCAAGCTTTATAATTATTTGGTGATCTGCATTTATCCTTCTTTCCGGCATTTCCAGAGTTTTGGCTGCAACAAGTAATAAACTTAAAGTAAGAAATGAGTTATAGCCAAGTATAGTGAGAATGTTTAGCAGCCAAAGTTACGTGACGATAACATCATACGGAAGCACTACAAAGTTAGCCATTCAAATTGTACAATAGAAGGCCTCATTAAAAAAATTAAGGTTTTGACCTCTTCATAGAAGTATCTTCACTCTTTGATGGACCAATACTATGTTTACGAAGTACCTGCAATGAAATACATGTTTTTTGGCATGTTAAAAATCAAGGAAATGATATTAAAAGAAAGAAAATACACAAGTTAACTTAATAGCATACATTAGCAGGCTGAACTTGCATCGCCCGCTCATTTGTCTTCAAGTGAAACTCCTGTTATGCAATTAGCAAGGACAAGCTTTAAAGGTAATTTATGATATCTTTCTGACTATATAAAAATGTGATTCAACACTATAATTTAGTTGCTTGTACCAATATGTGCCAAGGTGACAATAGATAACAGGTCAATACGAGTCATCTTTTAGTACAAAAGAAAACGGGTCAGACAGGTTTTCCAAATACCAAAAACACTTTTTTATTCTAAAGTTCTTTTCTAAGCAAGTAGGAGGAAATGAAGATTGCTAACAATATTAGAATAATAACCAAAATCTTCGAATAAAAGTGATATAGGAGAAGTTAGAATTGAAAATAGACTCGGTGTATGTACTGTCTTTCAACCAGTGACCTGTTCAACATTTTTTTTTATTTGACCCGTTGGGATAAAACAACACCTAAATCAACCCATTCTTAAGTATAAACATTGAAATGACCACATCTACTTGCAACTCTATGGATTTTTACAACTTACTTGAAATTCAGTTGTAGGAGACATGCTTTTCTTACGTTGGGGCAATGCAGGAGCGTCGAGGATCTGCCACATATAAACTTTTGGTAAATGTAGGTTACATGTTGAAGTGAGTATTAAGAGAGATAATAACTAATCTTAAGTACCCACTTTTCTGTTCAATGGCCGTGCTCTAAATGCTTTTGGTTGTTGAACTGATTCGGATTTACTCTGGGACCTAAATGTCAAGAAAAACTAGTCATTGATTGCTGTTTTACAGAATGGCATACGAAATAAGCAGCACAAATTCTGAAAACACTACCTACGCCTTGGAGCTCTCTCTTCTGTGACCAACGCAGGTTTTCGTGGAGTAATAGTCTTAACTCTAGGTTTTGATTTGCCTTCCAACAGTTCAGCCTGTGAAACCAACAGTTTGTTGAATTTGAGTACTTTATTTTTGTTTGATGATATGAAATATAGATATGGACTTTACCTTCTTGGTAACCTTGTGCAAAAAAGAAGCCTGGTGCTTCAATTGTGCAGCCTTACGTAGATAACCAATTTCAAGCTTCTGCCTTTTGGTGGCGTGGTTTTGACTTCTGATAGGAGATTGTAACTTTTCACTTGCGCTAATTAATGGCTTCTGCAACCTACAAGTTTATTATAAGTTTATAACAAAAAAGCAGAAATGAGAAAATATAGTCGGATTAACAGTATTACACGTTGCAAGACAGAGATCAAGGCAATGTTTAACACCTTCCACTACCGCCAGTATGTATTTCGCACTCTTTACTTTGCTTGGCCAAATGGCTAGCAGTAGGTTTCATGAACGATGAACCATTTGGTTTGGATACGTTGACTGTGGACTTTGACTTGGCTTTCGTTATGTCTTGCGGAATCTGATTATGATGCTTCACACCTATAAAAAGTCAGAACGAATAATCAATTTTTAAGGTATAACAAAACAAATATAGATATAGATACAAATTACAAACAAACTTGACTCTAGAAAACAGGTAATGCATAATTATGAATGTGCATAAATTGACCCATACCTTTAGATTTAGAATCTCTTGAGGCAGCTTTATGATCAATGTCGCCGTCTGAAATGCTGGATGAAGTGCTGGATGTACTAGTCTTTTTATGAGTTTCTTTCTTTGTGGAGTTGGTTTTATAACCTTTCATCGACATGGCTTTAGCCGCCTTCATCATTTTTAACTTCACTACAAAGGCTGAAACATCCAGATCAAATTATACATGCAAATTAGACCATTTATGCGAGTTAAAAATGGAAATTATATACCAATGAAAATTTTTCGTTTCATTTACATTCTGCAGACTATCTAAACTAGAGAAATCAAATAATTTTTTAAATGTCGGCATTCCTGAAAAAAGAAAACAATTCTACACTCGGATCGTAAATCTCAAATATATATATATCAATCAGTTTATAAAACCAGGGTCGTCTTTAAGGGTATGCAAGTGATTCGACTGCAAATGGCCTAAAAATTGCAGGCCTCCATATTTGACTAAAAAACCTAGTAATTCTTGTACTGTTGTACATCGTTGATCATCTCATCTTTTATGTATGAATATGTTTTTGTTTTGTTTAATTTACTTGAAAAATAATCATATTAGACTTTAAAATTAATCACATTATAGTATTATTCATAAAAGTCATATTCAAACTCATTTCAAACACATAATATTATATTATATAATATCATTTTCACTAACCTATCAAAAACAAATCTAGACAAGTCTAACAACAATAAACATGACCCACATTGTTACATCATTCAAAAACACATAACAAACAAATGACATTTAAAAAAAACAAACTTACGAGAAGGTGGATATTCATGAGCATAACAAAACCATGTATCAGCTTCATCAGCTTCAGATTGTGTCTCATCTTTATTAAAATCATAATACTGGCATGCATCAAACTCATAATTCTCATCAACAAAAACATTATCATCGTCGGACAAAAACGAACCAATCTCGTCTACAAACAAATCCATTTCGTCGTCCATTGTTTCCTCTAATACGTTGTACTTCTTCATGAAAGACGTTTCTTGATCAAAGGAAAACAATGAAAGAAGGAAGAATGTTGCAGATTTAAGCCATATATTAAAAGCAAGATGTATGATATATATTGTCTCCTATTTATGATATATATATTTGAAAATGAAATGAAATGAAAAAATTCAAAACAAATGATAAAAAGAAAGAAATGGAGAATTTAAGAATGAGATTTTTTTGTCCAAGGGGATGGCGAAATTTACGTGTAAGGGGAAGGAAATCTAATACATACAATTATTTTGTGTTTGTGTGTTTTAATGTAGCGTCCACAGGCTTTTTGTTTTGTAATGGGATTTTTTGAATATTAGTTACGTTGTGGGTCCATGTGACAAATAATACATCAAGACCTTCAATTACAGGTATAAAAATCAACAATTTATACTGAAGTTTTGCGTAATAAAGTAGAAGTTTTAATGCACCAACTAATTTATATTGAAAAGACTCCATTAAGGCATTAACGGTCATTCACCGGTCGATCCTACAGTTAAAATTAGAAGAGATTGGTTGCATATCTCATAATTAAATAAAAAAAATTCATTAATCATCTTAACTCATATACTTAAAGATAAAGAAAGGATTTGAAAGAATAATCAACTCACTACCACTAAACTTTTTTATTTTTATATAAATGTTAATAACCTTAGTTATTTTTAAAAGCTGAACGAGTATGATTCTCGAGCATCCAATATGTTATTCCTCAACTCAATATAAAGATATATAAGGCGCAGAAAAAAAAATAGGAAATCAACTCAATTCAACGCTTCCCTCACATCACTTCGTGAGCTCATTCAGTAGGCAACTCAGACTCCGAAAGTACAATGTCTTTTTTTACAGAAGAGATCGAATTAGAGATAGCTAGGAGGAGTACTACACGAGCTTTATATTACAAGCATGTTTTCATAAGAAAATATATTAATAACTCTAAATATTTTTATTTATTTTATCATAAGACATAACACAAGTGAAAAGAATGTATTTTATTGAGGTTTATCCTCCTATTAAGTATTGAGGGTGAGAGTCTCTCTAGCGCGGATCCAATTATAACAACATAAACTAGATTTTCAGTTGCGAGCAATTTACACCTTTTAAAAAAAGTACTTACCATATGTTTTAAAAAATTTCCAAAAATGTTGTTTTTACTAATATAAATAACATAACACCATTATTTCATTTATAAGAGTAATATTAAACATAGTTTGATCATAGTTTGTCGAAGACAGGTTGTATTTCATCATAGTTTTGATTAAATCTATTATAACTGATGAGATGATTATTTATCTATGTTCAAACTGTATTGTGAAATATCTAGAGAATATTTTAAAATTTTGATCCTAACTATACAAAACCCATTTATCTTACTACTTAATTAAGTTTGATCGTTTAAATACGCGGGTTCAATTTTTCAGGGTGCCCAGATCATGTGGAGATTAGGATCAATGTATTTTACCGACATCATATGGATCATACAGGGTGAGTCGATGAGTATCCAATAATGGTACCAGGGCTAGGATTCTCCCCATTATCCTTTTTTTTTTTAATTAAGTTTGATCATTTCCATTTTGTTATACAAAGCCCAAAAGGTTATAACTAAAATGCACTATATAGTTATACAATAATCATAAAATCGAGTCAACTATTGATATAAAATGTATAATTATATACGTTAAGTGCAACCCTTAACAATTTCCGATAATAATACTAAAATTGATACCTAACGAAGCCCAACTACCAACACTCGTTGTTCCATGTATTATTTAATTTTTAAAGTAATATACACCTGAATCTTATGATTTTTTAGAATTCATCTACTACCATGCATTGTACGTGTACGTTATTACACAACTTGACAGAGCCGTAACATAGTCTTGCCAAGTTTTTATTTGAAATAACGTCGTCATGTCACCTTGCATGTTCTATATTGTCGCCGCTTGTAATATATATATAAGAATAGATGATTAATTAGGAGAGAGAATTAGGCTAAAGAAGGGAAATTACAAATGCCAAGTGTATCCCAAACATGTTCAAAAAAGGATACACCCCAAACCTCCTATTTTAATTATAATATAGATTATAGATAGGCCCACCAACCATTATTTATTGGTTTGACTTCTATGGTTTAACAATTTCACCTAATATCACGGATGTTAATACTTAATAGAACCATAGAGGTATAAGTTATTTTAGGCTTGCTTTAAATTAATACTGTTATTTTTCTTGTTCACAAACACACCAGGTGTACAAATTTGGGGCGGAGATCACTTCAAGTTGGGAATAATTTGAGCGGTCCAAATTAGTAGTGCGGGTCTTGAGGAAAGTTAAGGAGGGGGCTAAAAGTCACGAGAACCAAAAATAATAAGAAGAATTTATTTTTTTAAATGAAATAGGGATTGACTTGCACTATGGAGTGAAAAATCGAAAGGATCGGGGCTCTCACGGGTCCTTAGGCTGACCGGAGTCGTAGCAAACCCGGTAGCAACCCAGTGGATTTCGCCCCCGAGTTGCCGGGCACACCATCCCCTGGTAGCAATCCACCATTGTAGCAACCCTCATGGTTTGCTTGCAAAATCCTCATTTGATCTGACAAAACCTTTTCTTTTTTTTTTTTAAGATTTTAGTAGGTTTAATTATTTATATTAATAATTTAATTGCTACATGTCATCAAAGGCTACCTCACCTTCCAGTCAACTTTATTCCCTTTTTTTCCCCAGGCAACTCCCAACAACCCAAAATGCCACATGGCGCAACGTGGTGAAAGTAGTCCAACCTCCGACAATACCACTTCGGATAACCTTATAAAGATCCGCCCATGAAGTTAGAGCAATTTTGACCCTCAGTTAAAAATGAAGAGTTGAGATTAATAAATTTATCATTTAATCTTGAATGAAAGTTAAGATTTTTTAAACTTGACTTCAAGTTGGTAACTTGATAGAATCCCTATTAAATTTGGGTATATTTTATAATAGGACTGATTGACCAAATTTGTTTTCATCCCGTGATATTGAAAAGAATATGTATTTATTTTCAAGCGTGCAAAGTCATAATAAATAGTTTCATGGGTCGTAGCATACTATGGGCGTCGAAGTGAATTTAAAATTTTGAAATAAAGGAATTAGATATTATGTTAATAAAAGTGACATACAGCATTTTGTTTTATATATAACTTAATAAAATTAGTATAGTTAACATGGATAAAAGTCACAGTTAACAACAACAATAGATATGATTATGCATCCAAAAGTAAGAATAAGAATATCCCCAAAGAAGCGTTAGGAAAACATAGTTTTTTTGGTGTTACATTGTGACGTTAACGATATACTAAATTTGCAATATGAGAAAATTAACCAATAAGTAATAACTATAGGATGATATTGTGGGATCTGAAATGCTAAAAATAATTTGCTGTTACAAAATAAAAACACGTGAAGTTCAATAATAAATTTTAAGCATTTTAATTTATCAATGTATGTAAGTGCATCATTCTATATAAAAATAAAATTCAAATAAATCTTTCCCTTTTAATATCTATTTTTAGTATAATAGTATTGGTAAAATAATAAAAGAAAAATGAATATAGTGTTATCACACACCCAAGTTTTTAGCCCCTCTGAGTTGGCCACGGGTAATAGCCTTTGAGGTCCCTTACTATAGTAAAAAACGCCTCACATATTAACTTTTTAATATTTACCTTATAATGAATAAACGGTAAGGTCTTCATTTTATTTTTGATGTATAAATAATTTAATATGTGAGAAGTTTTTACCTTATGTAAGTATGTGACGATAACATATTTATTTCTCAAAAATAAATACTAATATTACTTCATTATAACTTTTATAATACCAAATAAAGATTTTTTGAAAATCTAATCATTAACATATGAATTGGTATATCATATATGATGAAACCTGAAATTGTAAGATCTCATATTCAATCCTAATATATAAAACGACATGGTCC
>JANDBE010000015.1:27298929-27310635 GCA_024320915.1 Erigeron philadelphicus
TATTATTATGTGTATATGTTTTTTTTTTCTAAATTTCGATTTAGATTCTGTTTTGAGTGAGCTAGATATATGATTGCTAAGTTTGTTTTTAAACTATTAAATATATACATGGAGTGTTTGGATATGCGGTTAAGCCGATTGTTACTAGGGTTTCTAGTGCTTGTCATTAACAAAATATGATTCTTTTTTATTTAAGTAATTACAAAATAAATATAACTAATTCATGAAAAAAAGAAGTATATGAATTTTTACTAATAAGCTTTGAAAACTCATATCCAAACAGCCCCTTTATTATGAGTAATAAATAATTTTGAAAGCGGAAGTTCGTGTTTCAAATCACGGCCCCCCTTTAGCAATCCGCGAATAAATGTGAAACTGGTTTGATAAGATTGTTAAATTTTCAGGTTAAAGTTGTTATCAAAATGTCTACTCCAACAAAAGATCCACTTTTGCAAGTGGAAACTACTTGTGGATCTCTTTTATATGAACTTCAGGTACACATTATTAATCGACTATTAAGGTATTTTGAGATTTTAGACTACATAATGTTATGTCTGATAATCGATTTGTTTGGTTGTTTGTGTTATATATAAAATCAAAGATAATATGGGATGAAGTAGGCGAGAATGATGTGGAAAGGGATAGGATGTTGTTAGAGCTCGAAAGAGAGTGTCTTGAGGTGTACAGGAGGAAAGTGGATTTAGCAAACAAATGTAGAGCTCAACTAAGACAAGCAATCGCCGATTCTGAAGCTGAGTTAGCGGCTATATGTTCTGCTTTGGGAGAGCGGCCCGTCCATATTAGACAGGTAATGGTGGTCATTTTTTATACGTATGTATGGCGTTAGAGTTGTATATTTTGCCATTCCTTTAACTCAGATAGTTAAATATGGCCAAAGACAGACGAATATATCTTGAGTACCAAAATCATGTGAAAATTATATTTATAATTTAGACTCTCATGTTATCATTCATTTTTTTCTTCCAAATATATAGACTTTACCAAATACTACCTACAGCAATATCCTTTATAACAACGATATTGGCGAAACTGGATTTTTGAATAGTTTAACGCATAAAAAAATATAAGATTATTTGTGTACAATGATAATAGTAGGTGATAATAAATATTGAATAATGAGCCTGATATCAAGTATGAATGTCCTAGAATTGAAAATGCTGACATGTATTACTTTTAGTCTGATCAAAAAGCTGGAAGTCTAAAGGCGGAATTGAGAGCCATTCTGCCAGAACTTGAAGAAATGAAGAAGAGGAAAGCGGAAAGAAGAAATAAGTTTCTTCAAGTGTTGGAACATATACAAAAGATACATAAAGAGATGTATGCAACGTCTTCTAATATGGTCTTGGATGAAAGCGATCTGTCCATTAGAAAGCTTGATGAACTTAATACAAAACTGCAAACACTTCAGAAGGAAAAGGTATACTCGGTCTATTATCATAACAATACTATAATCATAACATGTAGTTACGGGTGCTAATTAACTCTTTATCCCTCAGAGTGACCGTTTGAAGCAAGTACTAGACTACTTGAGTTGCTTGAATTCACTATGCTTGGTGCTCGGGATGGATTTCAAGCAGACAATAGATGAAGTTCATCCAAGTTTATCTGAGACAGAAGGAGCAAAAAGTATTAGTGATGATACGATTGCAAGGCTAGCAACTGCCATTAAAAAACTTCGAGAAGTTAAGATACAGAGAATGCAAAGAGTAAGTGGTGCAGCAGTAAATGATGGTTACAACTATTAGTGGCAAAATGCACGGGTATGGGGGCTGGGATAAATG
The DNA here is from genome assembly GCA_024320915.1 of Erigeron philadelphicus. Taxonomy (NCBI): domain Eukaryota; kingdom Viridiplantae; phylum Streptophyta; class Magnoliopsida; order Asterales; family Asteraceae; genus Erigeron; species Erigeron philadelphicus. The sequence goes on from JANDBE010000015.1 coordinate 27,300,732, forward strand.
TATGTGATCTATGTGTAGTTAAGATGAGCTCTGTCGGGTTGTGTCGATCCACTCACTGTTTAAAAAGTTGTGAGTATAGAGTCAAGTAGAAAGCTTATATTACTAAACAGAATAAGATATGTTCTAAATATATAAGTTAGGACGTCCTAATCCTAAGGCACTTCAAATATGTTTATGCAACTTTTGATCTGTTTAACAAGTTTGATCCATATACTACGACCCAAAGCAACATGTTTCCATTTAGATGTGTTGAAAATCCTACTATTATTAACATCAGTTATGGTATTGTTAATCTACTTATTGTATAATCTGAATGTTTATCAATATAAATCAGATTCAAGATCTTGCAACATCTCTGATAGAGCTGTGGAATCTAATGGATACGCCAGTTGAAGAGCAACAGATGTTTCATAGTGTTGCCTGTAATATAGCAGCTTCGGAGGAAGAGATAACAGAACCTGGCCTTCTTTCTGTAGATTACATCAATTATGTAAGTTTATAGTTCTTGATTATTTTTCAAAATTCGGAACACAATTAAGTGGTGTCAACGCTAACTTGTGTGACATTAAAGGTTGAGACGGAGGTGTCTAGGCTGGAAAACTTGAAGGCTAGCAAAATGAAAGAACTTGTATTCAAGAAAAGATCAGAACTAGAAGAGATTTGCAAGAAGACACATTTGCTGCCGGAAGCTGACACATCACTGGAAATTGCAATCGAAGCTATTGAATCAGGTATGCGTGGTAAAGTATTCAAGTGCATCTATATAAGCCATTCAAATCTAGTAAATTATATATTGGACTAACATGTGTTTTACATATTTCTAAAAAAGGAGTTGTTGATGCTGCTAGCCTTCTTGAGCAAATAGAAATGTTAATAGGGAAAGTAAAAGAGGAGGCCTATAGTAGAAAAGAAATACTTGAAAGAGTTGAGAAATGGATGGCGGCATGTGAAGAAGAATGCTGGCTTGAGGAGTATAATAGGGTTGGTCCAGTTTCTTTTCTTGTAGGTCCTGTATTATTTGTTTCATGAACACCTAGCTAAAATTTATCTTTTCTTGTAGGATGATAATCGATATAATGCTGGACGAGGTGCTCATCTTACACTAAAGCGTGCAGAAAAAGCACGTGCTTTGGTTAACAAACTTCCAGGTAGATACAGAATACCACACTAACTTTTAGTCAATGACAGAGCGGATCTGAAGTTGCATAGCTAGGTTATATGTATCCATCCACTAAAGCTTATTATGCATATTCATGCATCATTTTGAAACAGGAATGGTGGATGCTTTGGTGGTGAAAACGGTAGCTTGGGAGAACGAAAGAGGCGTTGAATTTACCTATGATGGGGTACGAGTTATGTAACTAATTTATGCTGGTTTGTCAGTGAATGGCTAAAGTGCGGGTTGGGTTGGTAATTTTTTATAGGGTCAGGTTGACCCTCATCAAATATCATTAGAAAGCACGTTATATCAACAAATTCTGTTTACAAATTGATTAAGAGGTTTATGGTTTGGTGATATCAGTTTGGGAGTTTTTATATTTTAATCGGTTTGACCTGTTACAGATAAGAAACTTAACCTGAATCAAACATTTCTTACAATCTTAATTATACATCTAGGTTCGGCTTCTTTCAATGCTCGAGGACTACAAGATATTAAGGCAAGAAAAAGAAGAAGAACGAAAAAGGCAAAGGGTATGTATGATATCATAGTACAATTGGTTGTTGGCTTTCTTTTTAGGGAGCAGAATGTATAACCAAAGGATCATCTCTGGTATTTCAGGACCAGAAGAAACTTCAGGGACAGTTGATAGCTGAACAGGAAGCACTATTTGGTTCAAAACCGAGCCCAATGAAGCAACAAAGTGCCAAAAAAGGTGGTAGACTGTCAATGGGTGGTTCGGGTACTTCAAGCAACAGAAGACTGTCATTGGGTGGAGCAGCTCATGCAACTCCTAAACCCGATCCTCATTTCATTAGAGCTGCTACTCCTAATACCCGTCCTGTCAAAAAGATTGATCGTCAGTTAAGTAGCAAAGATGAGGGATACGGTTTTGTGACCCCTGGTAAAATTTTGAAACTTCAACTACTTCTGATCATTATTTTTTATTCTAATTGTGTATGTGGTGTTCTTTCCCAAGAATGTGCAAGCGTTTGACATGACAACTACAAAGATATACTTAACTTGGAGGATCAAAACGGGCGGGGGGTTGGGTAATAAGTCAAAACCGGGGTAGTTTGTTTGGAATCGACCGAGGCAGGTTGGTAAATATATTCTAGATCATAACTCAATTTCTTTCTTATGTGATCAGGAAGGAAAGGTTTGGAAATGGCTGGTAATAAGAAGCGTAGTGAATTAGAGCCAGCACAGGCAACATTTCGCAAGCCATTCTCGCCTATTTCTAAAGAATCATCCAAGGCTAACATGACAGAACCTAACAGAAAACACGATATGTCACAAAAAACCATTCAAAACAATACCACGCCATTCACATCTCCTTCTAAAACGACAATGTTTGGCTTTGAAGAAGAAAACCGAACTCCTCATAAAAACATAACTCAAATACTACCATCTACACCATTCACACCTTCTGCTCCAATGCAAACAGTGATGACACCCATGATTAAGGAGATGACCACATTCACACCTTCTGCTCCAATGCATACAGTGATGACACCTGCGATTAAGGAGATGATAGCTGATGAAGTTATCGAGTACTCTTTTGAAGAACGAAGAGCTGGTTTTGTGCTACCCAGGGAACACATTTTGAAGACCATGACATAAGTTTAATCCTTTCTACAAGACACGATCTTTGTACTCTTGCTTTTCATTTTGTTTAGGGTAAGTGATGCTATAAAGGTCAATTGCAATTGGCTGGCAGGATGGGATATCTTAATGAATCAGCTTTAAGCTTTGTTTGCTCTTATTTCTTAATCTAAATTCATCTGTTATATTATCTGTTCATCAACTTTGATTGTGATCGTCGTTTTTCTGAAATGATACCTTCATTATCGTTCATATCATCCACGAAACTTGGTGATACATTCAGTCCATTTCTAAGGCGGACACATTTTCATTCCTTAAATTACGTTACAGGTAACGAGAAATAATAAACACAACCAAGCGCTATGGTTAATTTGTTTAGACATGGATAAAATTGCCGTACTCTTATTTTCATCCATATATAGACATGTATAAAGTTATGTTAAATTATGTTGTCTTAATTACATTCTTAGCAAAGAACACCATGTGAAGTATACTTTTGAAATATAATTTTTTTATTTTTGCAAAGTGTCAAACTTAATGTAATAATATACAGACACAGATTGTGAAATAGATGTACTATTAGTGTAAGTGTTTGTCACTAAATAAATGATTTACAGGTCTAAAACATCAAACATAAGAAAATGAAAGCAATTTAAATTAAAAAATAATAATATGCGAGTAAATTATTTAACTTTTAAAGTCAATTAAAATAAGAAGTGGTCAAAGGTAGTAGAAATGGTCAAAAGAATCCAGTATTCCAACTTTTACATTTTTTTAATCCATATATCTTTTCGGTTGTATTTTTAAAAAGGAAAATGATTTATCATAAATAATTATTTATTTTAAATATATTCTTTTTAAATATATTTCACTTTCAATTTAATAAAAAATAAATTTATATATTTAATATTTCAAGACGGACTTCAAACCAATTTCTTAACTAGAATTAATACTTTGAATAATTTATATATTTAACAATAAATAACTATTAATTAAAAAAATATAAAATTACCTGTATTTAATTTAATAAATTAACCCCTTATTTATATTATTTTCTATTTTCCCAACTTTATATTTTCTCCTTTTCTTCTTTTTTTCCTCCAAAAACCCTAATTTCCTTCAGAAAAAAAGAAAATATTTCTAGCAAACAAACAAATCAATTTATATTTATATTTCCATTTTTCTGTTTTTATTTATATAACATTTTATTTTTACTGTTAAGCTACAGCAGAATATTATAATTAAGAAAAAAACAGTAAATTTTTTTTTTTCATTTCAATATATTGTGTCAAATTATTATTATTAATTTTGTGCTTTTTTTTTTTTATGTAATTTTAATAAATTTATATTTATGGAAATGGAAAGTAAGGAGGATAATAAGAATCATGATTCCGGTACAGTTACCGTTCCACCGGCGGCGGCGCCGTTGACCGGAGAGTTAAATTTCGGTAGGTTAACGGCGGCGCCGCCGTTGAAAAAGAGGGGAAGACCGAGGAAGTATGATACGGACGGGAAACCGACGGCGACGTTATCTCCGATGCCGATATCAGCCTCGATTCCGATCACCAGAGATTATTCCAGCTGGAAACATAGTCAAAAGCCATTATCAGAAATTAAAAGGAAACAGAAATTGGAGTTTAGCTCACCAGGTGTTTGATTAAATTCCTTGATGAAGCTTTATATATAAATATACCTATATGTATAGATTTTTATATAAGTATGTTTGTGGTTTTGAATAAGTTTATGTCTTGATTAGAAAGTTAGCTGTTTGGAATATTTAGTTTATGGATTATGTTAAACATAACATAGTGATAGGGCCTACCGGTCCGGAAGTTTCTCCGGTCCGAATGTCCCTAGCTAAACATCTTGGAAGTAACCAAGGGTTGTGAAATGGTCAAATACGACGTTGAGGTCAAAGACTCGCCCTTTCTGATATTTCTGAACAGGGAAAACCACATCCGTTTATATATCCCCTAGGATAGTGTCTATGATATATTGTTTTAGGTGGTTTAAAATAAAGTTAAATACTTTTTTAGTAAACGAAACTTCTACGGCTGGGTAGCAACAAAAGCCGCGGTTGGACTGCTGAGGCGTTAGTTAGGACGGGTTATGTGTCAATTTTTTTAGACTGTGAAAGTGGTTGTTGTGGTGCTATATCTGTATCAACATAGAATGATGTAGATATACATATAGATATTTGGAAAATTTATGGAATTTATTGTGGGAATGGGTCCCTTTGTCAGATTTGATAACACACGCAAATAGTGAGATAGGGAACAATCAGAGCCACACACAAACATACACACAGATAGTGAGATTTAGAAGAGTCAGCCACACACCTGACACATCACCATCTTTCTGTTCATATGATTAGAATCATTTGGTAATGACTTATTATTTTCAAGTCAAATGGTTTACTATTTATAGCTACTCATGTTGGGCCAACAGAATCTTTCTGCAGTTGAAGGAATCCTTTTTTTTTGTTGATCTTTTAGCATTGGATTTATTAAGTATTTGAACCTGTAAATTTTTTTCGTCTATAAATAAACAATTGCCCTCTGGATAATGCAAGAAAGACGCCAAATTATGGAAGAATGAGGGGTTTTGTATAATAGTATAGAGAAGTGGCAATTAGTAGTATCTGCAGATTGAGTGATTACTGATGCCGGCTTGTGAGCATTACATTAAACTTCACGGTCTCACTTTATAGTAACTTACTAAGGAAAAAAATTGACAAATAGGTGCATGGAGTTATTTGATGTAATATGCATTAAGTTTTTTAAAATTTTATTTTATCACTTCTCATCAGAAGTAAAATGAAGTTTATTATGGTGTTACTGCCTGAGTGTTCTGTTAGGTACATATAAGTTGCAGTTGTATGCTCTTGCAAAGATGTAAATTTTTAAAGTTCTTTTTTAGTGTTTACATTTTCACTGCTGGTATAAAATTACTTTTTTTGCAAGCTAATACTATGATTTATTCCAAATAATTATGATTGTGAAAATTTTCATCTTTTGTGAAAAATATGATTGTAAATTTCCGTTTTTTGTGATTTTAAGTTGTAGGTGAGCAAACTTCATATTCAGTTTGCATGAATTTTACGCCTCATGTGCTTACAGTTCGTTCTGGAGAGGTACATCCCTACCATATTTTTGAGTTGATATGATCTACCTTTAATTCACCCTCATGGTTTTATCATTATGTTTGACAACTGTTCAAATGACTTGAATTTCCTCCAGTGATGATTAAAAGAGTATTTTGGTAAAAGTACACAAATATTTTTTCAGTTTTGCAGCACTGATTAGACTTCTTCTGATGTTTTAGGATGTTAATATGAAGATCATATCATTTGCTCAACAAGGTGGAAGAGCTATCTGTATTCTTGCTGCAAATGGTGCAATTTCAAATGTTACACTTCGTCAGCCTGACTCTTCTGGAGGTACTTTAACATATGAGGTATAACACTTTTCTTTTTAATTATTTCTCTTCCATCTTTTTCTTCATAAGATATATGTTTCCAGTGAGCCTCGTCTGATCTTTTAATGATTCAAGAATGGTCAAATCTTTCTGAGACATAGTTCTGACCTGAATGAGATTGTTGCAGGGCCGTTTTGATATTCTTTCTTTATCTGGATCATTCATGTCTAATAATAATGGAGGAGCAATCGGTATATCTGGTGGGATGAGTGTTTCGTTAGCAGGCCCTGATGGGCGTGTTTTGGGTGGAGGTCTTTCTGGTATGCTAGTTGCTGCTGGTCCTATTCAGGTTAGACCCGTTTTACATTATAGTGTATGTGGCAAACTGTACGGGTTGGTTAATGGGTTTGGGTAACTTTTAGTATGGGCTAAAGGGTCAGGTTCAGTTGAGGCTTAAACACTTTTTGTACATTTTACAAATAGATACCTCGTCAAATATGACTGTTGCATCAGGTCATCAGGTTTGGTTTTTATTAATCAAATTAGAAGGTAATCTTTCCACTAGAAAGCGGAAATATGTTTGCTTGACAACCATTTTTTGACCTTCAAGTCAAAGTCTAACCTATGGTAGTCCAAATTCTATAAATAAAATTAGCATTATCAATATCCTAGGTCATACTTGGAAGCTTTCTTCCCAGCCACCAACATGAGCAGCAAAACCCCAAGAAATCAAGATTCGAACCGATACCTGCCATCTCACCTCCTAGTATTGCTTCCAAGCCTATATTTAAAGAAACAACCGATAGGGGTAATGGAGATGAATCCAAGATAAGCTTTACGCTCACAACCCCAGTAGAAAATAGCGGATCTTTACATGCGTCTGAAGCTAAGGTTATCAACACATCACCCTTTGAAGTTTCTTGCTGATCAAATACCACGTGTATCAGGTTCTATGTTAGCTGACTTCGGGGTCGCCTATTTTTAGGAAGTCACTTGACTAGTTATTCTTGTTAGAACTTAGAAGTCTTAAAATTAGGGTGTTGTATTAAGTTAGTGCATTCAAATTGTTGTGATTTGCTATTATGTGTATACAACTTCCAAACTTGCTATTGCATGTATTGGATCTCGTTATTACTTGTAAACCGGTGGCGTGACATGGCAAGTGGCAACTTATATTGCTGCCATGGTAGAAAAATACCAGTCACTCTATGAGATCTACAAGCGGATAGATATAGTAGACATAATTAAAAGATTTGATGCATGCAATAGCAAATTCGGAAGTTGGATACGGATAATAGTTTTTAGTACATGACAAGTTGGATACAATTTTGTGCTCCCAGCACTTCGAAATTTGTTACTTTTGGGTAGGCATGTGTTAATTAGCGGTGTATGATGATGGGAAATGGATGTTTAAGTTTATATTTTGATTGTTGTTGAGTGATATGTATGGTAAAAAAGTTATAATGGGGTTTAAGTTAAAGTTTCAAACCATAAATTATTATTTCCTGACTTTTTTCTTTCTCTAGTCTTGTCTACATTTCCGACTTACTAAAAACAATTAGCTATTTAAGTTATAAGATGGAGTTATTGAAAACAAATTAGCTATTTGTTAATGGTCATGTTTCTTTTTGCTCTCAAACATCAATACGCAACTATATTAACAATGTATAAACCGATCGAGTAGTGACAACAGTCCATTAACTTTTATAATTTTAATTAATGACTCAGAGATCAACCTAAACCACTCAGCAAACACATCCGAATCTTAATAACTAGTGGATTCAAAATCCCGCGTTGCGGGCAACCACGTTTAAATGTATATATAAATATTTTTAAAGATGATATTTAAAAGAAGTACATCAACCATGTAAAAAAGTTTGCAATACAATATATGTAAGTGTATGTATATCTAAAGATAGTACCATAACCATGTTCGAAACTATAGATAATATAAGTCAATATAAGTCAATTGTGTTAGTGATCTGTTGATAAAGTAATTTTATGAAATATGTAAACATATGTCTACCTAAAGATAATATCATTACCATGCTAAAATTTTTGTCATATCATATATAATATTGGTGGCTTATTAATATTTAACCTTTGAATATTTTATTTATAAACAAAAATAAATAAATAAAATTTATTGGATTAAAAATGCAAAATTATAAAAAGTTAGCTCAATTGTAATATAGGTCTAAATTTTTTTAAAAAAGAATTTAAATAGTGCCCGATGGACACATACCAATATATTAAGTTTAAAAAAAGTAAAAAAGAAAAAAGAAAAAGAAGAATAGGTAAGGCGTTCAGAGACCTTATCTATAGAAAATATACCACCCAACCACTTGATCTAATGCATCTTTTGTTTTGTTTTCACACAACAAATATATATAGCAACTTTAGTATGTTACTGTTTATCATTTCAATTCGGGCAATATTGTATATAATTTTTCCCTACCCTCCTCTTTTATCAATATTACTATTACTAATACATTCATTTAACATCAAATAAATATTAACTACATCATTTTAAGAAAAATGTTAAACGTGCATTTAGTGTGCATAAAATTTTATACTTTTCATATTAAAAGTTCACCCCTAAATTTTATATTAAGTATACAACTATTTAATGTATCTTATATCTATCGCTAAGGGGTTCGTTTAGCAAAAACGCTAATTCAAATGGAATTTGCTAACTAGTGCCCCGGACACTAGTTATGGTGCATTCATTGAGGTCCGTGTTTCCTAAATTATTAAAAAAAAATTACATTTACTGCTCATGTAATTAGTTAAGACTCGTGCCCGAAGACACTAGTTAACAAATCCCTTAACAATTTGAAATTACCGGGTTATACTTTTTAGTTTCTACACAGTTGCTTCATGATCTCTCTTTTTGATATATAATAACTAGATGCGGCGCCGAGGGTGGCAACGGTAGCGGGATGATAGCGACGATTGTTGGCGACAACGATGCATATCTTAATGATCTAAAAAGGCAGTGTGGTTAATTTAGATATTAAGTGGTAGATATTGTAAATTAATTTCATTAAAGGTTATTGGGTTTTGAATAGACTCATGGATAGTGTTAGTTATATTAGTTAAGACATTTTGGGTATTTTAAAGACATACAGTTATAAATGGTGAGCAATAGTTTGTTTTATAAGGAAGTATGTATAGATAATCCTTCTAATATATTTTTAAATTTATACAAATTTTTTTCAAAGGTCCGGATCGAATATTATAATGGAAAGTTTAGACTGTGTTTTCTTAACCGAGTTCACACTAAAGAGCCGCCTTACCCAACACTTAGTCAGAAGGAAAAAAACTCTAATACTCTGTCCAAAGATTTACTACAACATATTATGAGATAACCTTATTTTAGACTTGATCGTGAGTCTTCTCAAATCCAAACGTTTATAGAAGGACTTTTTTACCATTCAATAATTAACCGATTAATTTAGTTGGGATTTATACATAATCTCTCTTTTTGGTGTGTGTATATATATAGAGAGGGACAATCAAATGAGAAAAGTCTTAAAATGAGAATACGGTGAGAACACTTAAAATATACATTTTGATGTATTAAAAGTTCTTAAAACTGACATAGTGCATAACTAATTATCATTATTTAAGTGTTTAACAACAAATCGATACGTCAAAATCGAAAAAATCACGTTTTTTTGTTGGATGCATCATTTTGATGAATATGCATCCACGATGGAT